>BLSH010078506.1:64597-80063 GCA_018402905.1 Glandirana rugosa | reverse complement strand
CCCCCCCCCCCCCCCGCAAAGCATCTAGTCCCCAGTGGATGTGGAAGTCTGTGTGGGAGACAGATATCTGGCCCTCTTCCCTATGTAAATGAAAAAGGGGTACATAGTATCCCTGGTTACTGATTAACCCAAGAAATAAAATGGCACATCAATATTTAACATCAATCATGTATGTCACCCAGCAATTTACTGTAGATCCTCTGTCGATTATGATGAACATTGATTCTCTACCACCGATACGTAATTACAAACGGCAGCTTCCTGACCGACAGCTGAACAACCTGCGAGGGATCTCAGGTGATGTAATTGACCAAATATAATCAATTACATCAGCCAGAACCCCAGCTTGTTTGTTTACATTGTCATGGAATATCAATGGGAGAGGATTGTCATGACAAATTTACATCATTGTTTTTGACATTATGAAACTTATTTACATCATGGGATATTATTTGTTTTATTTTTTTTTTCTTAAAAAGAAAGGATTGTATCTACTGTGTGTTTGCTTATTTACTATGTAACTTTTTTGCTAAGTAACCAGGAGTTGGAGCCATCGTTATTCACAATGAACGATATGCTACCAACCCAAACACAACAGCCTGCACAAAATTATCCTGCTCCCAATGGATTTTTTCTGTGAATTGCAACTAACCATCCAGCTTTTGAATGTCAACAAGCTGGCAAGTAATGCTGATGTCATTGACTAAATTTGGTCATTATCATATTTGGTCAATTAAATCACTCAGAATATGGTACGGCCACTAAATGAATCACCACCACCTACAGCAGCAGCTAGAGGGTTGGGTGATGAACAGGATAAACCTGGTAAAATGGGTAGAGTTCGGATAAAATTCCCAACCCAAACCCCAAGCTTATCCCTAGTTAATAGCAATAAGGGGCTGTTTTTTCTCTTTGTGCTATACAGTACAAAACGTTCAATGTCCATGATAGCAGGGACAGTTTTGTTGCTGTAACATTTCTTCTTCTCCTGCCAATGCTCAATGCTATAAGATTTATTTTTCTTCTGGGAAAGAGCGTATGCACTGGCATCTAGTGTCTGTCTAGTATACTGTTTGTATCTAGTGGTTTAAAGGTATATGATGGCTCTCAGGAGTAGGCATGAAAGCTAGTAATGTGTAATAATTTGGCATCCTTTATGGCTACTTTGGTGTCCATGATGTTTTTAGACATGGATGGAGAGGAGTTTTTTTTGCCCTTTGTCTTGCGTTTATTATGACTCAGTGTTTTATTGAAACACATGAATATTGACTGCACTGACCCCTGCCTGTTAACAAACTACACTGTTGCCTGATTATTTTGTACTTTACTTTGGATTAGAGTCAGCTCATCCATTGTCACCAGTGGGGATTGGGCTGTCCAGACTGTCATGTAGTGACAGCATATCCTCCTTGCAGTTATCCCTGGAGAAGATCAGGCACGTTTTAGACTCAGGGGAGCTCAAGCTTTCCACTAGGTTATCAGACGGCCTACACAAACTGTATGATATCATCCCTTTTAATTTAAATAAATTACAAATAAAATGAAATAAATTAAAATAGCCAGTTCAGTAAACAACTGAAATAAGAACATGAATTGAAATGATCATGCTGTATTTTTTCACTGAAAAAATGTCTTAATCATTCTCAAAATACAGAGACATTTATGAGTCACATCCACTCACTGCTTTAGTGTATATACCTGTTTCTCTGTGTCCATAAGATGTTTTTTTTTTAAAACCATAGATTTTTATTGAAAGCTTACAGTTGTACATCAGTAGCATTCATCCGTTGAGTGACATATTTAAACAATATGATAGGGAGTGGTAGACATATGTAGCTTAACAAAAGGAAGAAAAAGAAAAACAAAACAATGAGAAAAAACAAATTCTTGTTCACAGCTTTATACCTGCTTGGTTCCTATTTCAGGGAGGTAGTGAGTACAACCTCAATCAGAGGTAGGGCCTGTCACCCCTATAGGGAGCACACTGTGATCAGGCTCTGAGTATATTAGGCTTAGGAACACTAGTTGTGATCCTCCCTGGGGATCACATCGCATTAAATGTCTAAAAGAAGTCTGTGTAGATAAGTCCAAAACCACAACAAAATAAACTATTTCTTTGGGTAGCTCTTTGTTGGAACACCGTCATAAAAGTTTGCTTCATCTCTTGAGTCCTTTGGGAGGCTTAGTGGTCGTTAACTAATCAAGTACTTCACTGGATAAGTATCATTTTCAGACCTTCTTAACAAATCATTAACAGTGTTCTATAAATAGCATGGATCATAAGTCATGTATCATGCCAATGACCCTTCAGATTTGTAACTGGATAATGTAATTAAGTTAATATCTTTGTAAATCTTTACCTTCTTATTAGCATACTTTACACCTCTGAAATAAAGAAATTTTTAAGTTGCCATACTTCACCTAAACAATTTTGGCTGCATGAAATATTCTAAAGGATATTTGACATATGAGTTATGCTGTAAGGGTGTTGTTCTGGATAAAGGTTGAAAATGGCTGCCAATTTTAAATGTCAGGGCTGTGACATTGACCTTTTCTGGATGCAGGGAAAGGTTGACTAATCCACCTTCAGTTGACTTTTTTTCTTAGTATCTGCTATACTTATTCAATACAAAAGCTTAAATGCAGCTCAATTACATTGGGGTCTGCAGATATTCATTCTGAATAAATACAAATTCAATTTTACAAAAAAATGAAAATAAATCAGCATACAATTTTTTTTTACATAAAGCTTGTTATTAGTAGACATACATATATCCATTGGTCAAATGTTAGGACTATGGATGTTTGGGACTGACTGTAACAGAAACATATCTGGGAAGATTTCAGATCCTATGACTAATCTTCTTAACCCAGGCTACTTTACCAAAAAGTGTGACCATTTTCCTAAAGGTCAGCCTGGCAAACAAGGTATATGGGTTTTTATTTCATAGCATGATTAATGGGTGTAAGACTCCTACTTTGCTTAAATCTGTTCCTATACCTACCTGCAATGTATAGGTCATACAAGAGAGAGGAAAAATAGGAATTCCAACATGGATGAACATGACTGGTGCCTAGTGCAGAGTTTCAGAGCGTGTTACATATGCGATTCACCAACTACAAGCTAAAAAAAAAAAAAGTAAAACTTTATTAACAAAAAAGTTAAGTAAGCCATAAAGGTTCCATTTACTGATTTGTCAGATTAGGTCCCCAATAGGGTTAGAGCTATGGAAACAAAACACCTTCATATCGTCACCTTGCAGCTCCCAGCCCAAAATAAATTATTTAATGAGTGTGAATTTCTCCCTCCAATTTCCACATTACTTAGTAAAAAAACAATGCTCATCTGATGCTAATGGGCATATGGCATTGTGATAAGCCTGGGAACAGCATATACATTGTTGAACCATCCTGTTGTACAGATATTAGCCCATACAATATGCCTGCTATGCTGAGATGATATCTTTTAGAGGGTGAGTGATACTCTTTTTTAATTTTGTTAAAAAAACGAAAATAAAAATGCTCCAGTCTAAAAAGTACCTGTAGAACATCAAGCAATTTGCTGGCAAAGAGAATATTAATAGCGTTCTAATTTTTAGTCATGTCAATTCACTGTCTACATTTTCTTTTCTGTAGGCACAACTGCACTTTACCTATTTCTACTAATGCATCCCTACATCATTAGTAACTTTCCTAATCCAAAGACCTTTGAGGAAGTGCAATTTTATAATGGAAACAACTATCACAAGGGGATTGACTGGTAAGATGAATTAAACAGAAATAAAGCTATTGCACACCACTTGATTTTTTTTAGATGTTTCAACATGCCTTTCTAAATACTAGCTACTGTACACAGAACTAGAGTACTGAGACACTTAGAATAGTATTAATGACTAACGTAAAGGGCATCTGTCATCCAACTAAAAACAAGAATCAAAATGCAGCAGATTTCTCAAACTCCTTGAAGGTATACTTGTTTTAAGAATTAAGATCATCATGTCACTCACAAGTACTTCACCACCACAGAACTAGTATAGACACATTAGGCAGTAGTAAGAAGCACACCAAAGTTAGTGCTTTATAAACAATAAATCACTAAGACTATAAAAAAAATACAATAATGATTATTTGAATGTCATATAAGTCCAGCATAATAATATACATTTTCGCAATATAGAGACTGCGGTAGTGAGTACAGACATTTATAGAGCGTTATAAAATAGCTTATCACATGAGAGTCTATGTATAAACAATTTATTAATGTTGCGAAAGTCACAAATAATACCCATACTGTGTAAAATGTCAGTTTATATTGCCTTTCACATGGTGAATGTAAGAACATTTGACTCTGTTATTTTGAGGAGCACTGCATTTGTCTTTTTTTTTCCTCCCTGTAAGTAATTTAACCCCCCACCCCCAGCCCTGTGTTACATTTTTTTGACAACTTCTCCACATGGCTATCCTACTTTCTCTCCTCTGAAGTACCTGCCATCATCCTAACATTCCAATCAATGCTAGCCACTTCTCAGCTATTCAATTTAACATGCTCTTTCAACCTAACACAATGGGCACCACTCTTGACATCATATTTTCCCACCTCTGCACTCCCTGCAACCTCTCTAACACCCCCTTTCCTCTCTTTAATCACAAGCTTATCAGTTTCATACTATCCCTGTTTCCTACCTCCCATGCCACCAACCTGCAAACAGTTACCCCCAGGAACCTTCGCCACCTCAACCCTTCAATTCTTCATTCTGCTATTGATTGCCTTTATGATAAAATCACATCCTTATCCTGCCCAGACCTGGCCACTTCTGTGTACAACAACATACTGTCATCCTCCCTGGACACACTTGCCCCCCTCTTTACATGCAGAACCAGATCACCAGAGTGAGTGTGGCATAAAACTAAATCCCTATAAGACTACACCTACAAATCTGCCCTTCTCAAATACAACTCCTGCCCCTCTGCTAAACAAACCTACTACACACTGTCATCAAAAACCCTCTCATCCAAACCTCATCAACTCTTTTCTACCTTTAATTCCTTACTTCACCCGCCACTACCTCCACCCACCAACTTGCTTACTGCCCAGAAGATTGGCAATCACTTCAAAACAAAATCGACACTATTCGTGATGACATATCCTGCATCCAGCTTCCTCCACCAACCAATACACCAGGTCCAACAGCACACTCACCACTTTCCTCCTTCAACTCTGTTACCACTGAGGAAGTTGCCAAACTCCTTTCCACAGCCAACCTCACCACCTGTCCCCTGGACCCTATCCCCTCGCAACTACTGTGACCACCTTTCTGCTCTATCCTGAACTCTCTAACCCACATCTTCATCCTCTCCCTCTCTTCCGGCACCTTTACCTCTCCTCTCAAACGTGCACTGGTTACTCCCATACTTAAAAAACCCTCACTGGACCCCAGCTGTTTGAATAACTTAAGACCCATTTCCCTGCTCCTGTTTGCCTCCAGACTTGTTGAAGGCCTTGCCCACGACCATATGAGTCGCTACCTCACTAACAACAACCTTCTTGATCCCTTACAGTCTGGCTTCTGCCCACAACATTCCACTGAATCTGCCCTACTAAACCTCACCAACAACCTTCTAACTGCTAAAACCAGTGGCCAGTACTCCATACTAATACTCTTAGACCTTTCTGCTGCCTTTGACACAGTTGACCACCCACTCCCCCTCAATAAACTCCACTTCTTTGGCCTCCGTGCTCCTTCCTGGTTCTCCTACCTATCTCAGTGCACTTTCAGTGTCAGATACAACAACATCTCCTCCGCTCCTCTTCCTCTTTTTGGTGGGGTACCCTGAGGCTCTGTCCTCATGCCCCACCTAATCTCTCTCTATACCTCATCCCTGGGCCAGTTGATAACCTACCTCCCATGGCTTCAAATACCACCTCTATGCTGATGACATGCAGATCTATCTCTTGACTCCTCAGCTCACCACCTCAATCTCCTCATGCATCACAAACTTACTGAGTGACATAACAATATGGATGTCACACCACTTCCTCAAACTCAATCTTTCTAAAACTGATCTTGTAATATTTTGTCTTCCCCGATCCCCCCCCCCCCCATGACTTTACCATTGAGATCAATGGCACAACCATTGGTCCCTCCACACATGCCAGGGTGCTGGGTGTAATCCTAGACTCTGACCTCTCCTTCACCCCCACATCCAATCACTGGCTAAGTCTTGTCGCCTTAACCTTCGCAACATCTCCAGAATTTGCCCCTTCCTAACTAAGGGCATCTTGGTTATTTCCTGCCTTGACTACTGCAACTCCCTCCTCACTGGCCTACCTCTACACAGGCTATCCCCCCTTCAGTCTATTATGAATGCCACTGCCAGACTAATAAACCTTACTAACCAATCCGTGACTGCTGCCTCTCTCTGCCAATCTCTCCACTGGCTTCCCCTACCCCAAGGTATAAAATTCTAAATGCTAACCACAACATACAAGCCCATCCACAGCATCTCCCCCAGCTACATCAACAACCTCATCTGCAGATATCACCCAAATCATCCTCTCCACTCCTCCCAGGACCTCCTGCTCTCTAGCTCCCTTTTTACCTCCTCCCATGCTAGCCTACAAGACTTCTCCAGAGCCTCACCCATCCTCTGGAACTCTCTGCTCCAGTATGTCCAGTCAGCTCCTGCACTGTCCACTATTAGGCAATCACTTATTCAGGGAAGCCTACCCCACCTCCACCTTTGAGCTGTACTTGAGTCCCCTCCATCAGATCACCCCCTGCAGCCATTACCTTTTGTCCTTTTGTACCACCTCCCCCTCCCTTTATATTGTAAGCTCCACAAGCAGGGTCCTCCTATTTCTTCTGTATTGAACTGTCGCATTATTTACTGTCCCCTTTTTTATTGTAAAGAGCTGCGTAAACTGTTGGCGCTATATATATCCTGTATAATAATAGACCAGAAGGGGAAATAGCATAGGATCTCTGCACTGTGTACAAAGTTTATGAGCTGCATGTTCATCCACTGTTTGGAATATTAAGTGAATAGCTAAACAAATTGATGTTCGACCAAGCTTCTAGCTGCAGTGGTAGTAAAATATTTAGCAGCATTATTACCACTGCTGCTGAAAGTTTCCTGCTTACGGTTCCTGGTTGTTAGGGAACCAGCACCTGCAGATTTCCTAACAACTAGTGACTTATCCCTGCCCAGCACATTCAGCTGTCTGCAGAAAGGTAAATATAAACAATTTTATGGGGAAAATTCATAATAGGCCATTAAGGTCTGCAATGAATGTTAAAGGAAAACTCGTAAAAAACCTTTGAATTTGGTATGAACTTTAGAGGGAAACCCCAAACAAAAAACAAGAAGAGAAGCATGAGGTGTCCCTTGATTCATACTGGACCCATATCCAGTCATACAGCCTTGCAGGTCAGGTAAGGGGGGGTGCCCCCCCAGAACCTTACCGGGCCTTGTGCCCTTAACATGGGGGGGTAGCTTGCTAAGGGTTACCCCCCAGGAAAAAATCTTATTCCCATGTTGACGAGGACAGGGCCCCTAGATACTATGCTCCATGAATGAATAGGACATAGTACCCCTATACATTTACAAAAGACAATTGAAACAGTAAAAAACACACTCACAGTTTTTGGCGAGTCCCTTACTAAACAAAAATGTAAAAAGTCCGACCTTGTAAATCCACCTTCAGTCATGTGGTCAAGAACCAGATGGCCACCAAAACATCCCATCCCATCACTTTCCTCCTGCCAAATGACATCTCTGGGTTCCCATTGCTAAAGTAAACAAAGGGATGGATCCCCCAGGGGATGTCATTGATCAAACATAGACATGACCCTCTTCAATCAATGATGTATGGTATGGAGTTTGGGGGTAAATCATAGAATTTTAAAATCCATAGCAGACCTGAAAGGCCTGGTATAAATTTTAAGGTTGACCTCACACCATTTTTTTTGCACGGTCTTTGCCCTTTGTTTACATGCAGAAATCCCTGGTTGACAGCTTAATGAGCCAGGTGGGGATGAGTCACTGATTGTTAGGTTGCTGCCAGGTGCCAGTGCCCTAACATCAAGGATCTCTGAGCAAGAAAGGTTCACATTTAGCAGTGATAATAAATCTGGTGCTAATTGTTTCAGTTCCCACTGCAGCTGAAGGTTTGGCCGAACACCCATTTAATGGGCTGTTCATTGAACCTCCCAAACAGTGGATGAACCTGCAGCTCAAAAACATTATATATAGTGTAGAGGTCTCATATTATTTACCCTTCTGGTCGAATGTTCTTAATCTACAGCAGGGGTTTCCAAACTTTCTTAACAAAGGGCCAGTTTACTGTTCTTCAGACTTTAGGGGGGGGGCAGACTGTGGCCAGTGGGAGTAGAAAATGTCTTGGCGCCAGTGGGAGTAAACAATACCCCATCTTTGGTATTAGTAGGAGGAATAGTGCCCCGATGTTGGTATCAGTGTGAGGAATAGTACTCCATCATTGGTGTCAGAGGGTGTAATAGTGCCCCATCGTTGGTGCCACTGAGAGAAATAGTGTCCCATCATTGGTGTCAGTGGGAGGAATAGTGCCCCAATGTTGGTGTCACCCGGAGGAATAGTGCCCTCTCATTGCTGTCAGTGGGAGGAATAGTGCCCCATCCCTGGTGTCATTGGGAGGAATAATGGACCATTGTTGGCGTCAGTGGCAGAAATTTTGCCCCTTTTTTGTCAGTGGTGAAAATTGTGTCTTTTATCAGAGGGAAGAATAGGGCCCCAAGTGCTGGATACAGATAAGCAAAGGGCCACATCTGGCCCCAGGGCCGCAATTTAGAGACCACTGGTCATCAGCGTTAGGCTATTTTCTAAATTGGTAGAATGTTTGTTAACTCTTTTAGTCGAATGTTGTTAAGGCTTTCTTCTCTTAGGAAGGCAATAGGAACTGACTTTTCACACATATTACAAAATTATTGGTATTATTTATTAGTTATCCATGAATGCTGAGACATTCTCAAAGTGATTTTTTTAACCTGCTTGATGGTATTCCCGAGTGTGGCTCGGGGTACGTTTTCACTGCAAATAGCGGTAACCCCAAGCCACACTCCAGATTGCATCGCTGGATCCAAGGCTGGGTTACTTACCTTGTCCCCTGGATCCAGTGATGTCCCCCCACTGTGTCTGCGGGCTGTGTCCTCTGCCTGATGCCTCTGTATGCCAGGCTCCGTTCCCTGCGAATGTCACGTCGCATGGGGGCGGAGCCGGGTGGGAAATTCAAAAAGTGAAACACACAGTAAACATACAGTACACTGTAATCTGTAAGATTACATTACTGTATGAAATCATTTCACATCCCCTTTGTCCCTAGTGCTTTGTCCAGTGCCCTGCATGCACTTTTATATTATATATGCCATTCTTTCTGCTGGAAAATTTGAGAATGTCCATGGCAACCAAAAAGTGTCCCTTTACGTCAAAAGTGTTTTTTGATCAGCTAGAAAACACCGATAGTAAATAAGAATCATTTGCAGAATTGAGTGATACTGATTTTTGGGGAAATTTATCATCAGACACTGAAAGTGACGACAGCGACAATTCTGAAAATTAGCAAATTTCTGTGTTTTTGGTTTGATTACATTATTGAATACATTTTATTACCATTATGTTATTATTTTTGATAATTATTTATAGTTATTTATTATATTATAATTTATGATTTCATGTTTCAAACTTTATCATACCCGGGATGTCTACTAGACTCTGCTTTGGACAGATTTAAGTGAGTTATTCCTAAGAATTACAGGTCAAAAATATAAAACGCCAAATTTCCATGCAAAATAATGGCACCGCTTTCAGCACCAAAAATCTGAAATAGTCATACCGCCAGGGAGGTTAAGCTTAACCCCATATTAAGTGTTACAAAGTAATCAATATTAAATATAAACCAGGACTGGAAGAAAACACGTCAGAATAGAGCGTGGGAAGTGCAATAACTTCCGTTCCCCCATCTCTCTTGGGAGATTGAACCCAGAAGTGCTCAGTTCTGGTTACATGTAGGTTTAGAGTCATCAGTCCCAGGATAGGAAAGCAAGGTGAAGTACATAGTTAAAGTATAAATAAAGGCTTTTTTTTTGTTTTGGAAAGAGTGGAGAGGGATTAGAACACCTGTCAGTTGTTATTGCTGTCTGTGCCCCCTTAAAGGAGATTCGTCCTTTCTAGTTGTCCAGTTTACCATTATCATTGCAAGTGAAAGTAAAAGAATCTCCCAAATTTTGGGTTGTCCCCAGGAAAATAATAGCGTTGAAATCTTCCAATGAGGACTAGTTCTTGTGACCTGGGGGTCCCCAAGGAATTACCTTAATTTGCATATATGTCTTCTCACTTCCTGTTTGGCAATGGAACAGAAAGTGAAAGGAAATCTGCACAATGGGACACAGATGGCAAAAAAATCTGACAGGCCTTATAACCCTATTCTACTTTAAGGATGCTAGTTCCTCTTTCAGAGTCGCCTGAGTAGGCCTAGGGGGTAGAGTTGAGCGGACACCTGGATGTTCGAGTTCATCGGGTTCGGCAGAACCTCGTGAAACCGTTCGGGTTCGGCACCGAACTCGATCCGAACTTGACCCAGGACACCGAACCCCATTGAAGTCAATGGTGACCCGAACTTTTGGGCACAAAAATGGCTGTAAAAAAGTAATGGGAAGAGCTAGAAGGCTGCAAAAGGAAGCAAAATGGGGGGGGGGGTGATAGTAGGACAAGTACCGTGCAAACAAATGTGGATAGGGAAATAACTTAAAATCACATAAAAAAAATAAAAATGGGAGGAGGAGGTGGATGTTGAGTAGGAACCTAGAGGTTGACTAGACCGTGACCATTGCAGTGTAGGTGGAAGTGGCGGTGGTGGAGGAGGAGGAAGAGGAGGAGGAGGTAGCCAGCACTGTTTTTTGTTTGTTTGTTTTTTTTTAGAATTGGGGTAGCCCCCAAAATATTGAGACATATTCAAAAAAAAAGGATACCAATGGCTGTGTGAGGCCGGTCTAAATGTCTATTCTGCACAGGGTACAGACAAGTCTTGTGGGATCCATGCCTGGTTCATTTTAATAAAGGATAGCTTGTCCACGTTGGCTGTGGACAGGCGGCTGCGCTTGTCTGTGATAACGCTCCCTGCCGTACTAAACACACATTCAGGCAATACACTGGCTGCAGGCAGGCCAGCACCTCCAAGGCATAAAGGGCTAGCTCAGGCCATATGGCCAATTTGGAGACCCAGAAGTTGAATGGAGCAGACCCATCAGTCAGTATGTGTACACACATACTGTTCCATCATGTTGCTGAAATGCTGCCTCCTGCTGGTGGTGCTGTTTGTGGTGGCGTGCTGCTGACAAAGCTTTTCCACATTTCGGCCATGCTAACCCTGCCTTCTAAGGTGCTGACGGTGCCACAGCTGCATTGGTGACCTCTTCCTTCTCCTCCTCCTCTGCCTTCACCTTGTGCTTCCACTGAGCCCCCGGTGTCATTTGGGAATGCCTTCAGCAGCGCATCTACCAGAGTGTGCTTGAAGTCATGCATATTCTGATCACGCTCCAGTGAGGGAATTAAGGACGGCACGTTGTCCTTGTAACGGGGATCCAGCAGGGTGGCCACCCAGTAATCAGCACAAGTTAAAATGTGGGCAACTCGGCTGTCGTTGAGCAGGCACTGCAGCATGTAGTCACTCATGTGTGCCAGGCTGCCCAGAGGCAAAGACAAGCTGTCCTCTGTGGGAGGTGTATCATCTGTGTCCTCCGTATCCCCCCAGCCACGCTCCAGTGATGCCCACGGGCTGCGTTGGGTGCCACCCTGCTGTGAACACGGTTCCTCCTCCTCCTCATCATCCTCCTCATCCTCCAGAACTATGCCCTGGCTTTGAAAATGTTTTACCTGGCCTATGCTAGTGCAAGAACCCACCCTCCGAGCCACTTGTGAATAACTGGCCTGATAACCACGGAAATGACCCCTCTTCCTCCTCCTCCTGTGCCAAATCCTCTTCCATCATCGCCCAAAGTGTTTTTTCAAGGAGACATAGAAGTGGGATAGTAAGAACAGCGTCATCGGCACTGGCCATGTTGACACAGGTTTCGCATGGAGGCCCACTCGTTGGTGGTGAAGTGGTGCTATTCCGCAGAGTGACTGACCCATGCGTGCTGCAGCTGAAACTCCACTATTGCCTGCTGCTGCTGGTACAGTCTCTCCAGCATGTGCAAGGTGGAGTTCCACCTTGTGGGCACGTCGCATAGGAGGCAGTGAGCAGAAAGGCGGAAGTTCTGCTGCAGTGCAGACAGGCGAGCAGCAGCAGGGTGAGAACGCTGAAAGCGCGCACAGACTGCCCACACTTTCTGCAGCAGCTCTGACATATCCGGGTAATTTTTTAGGAATTTCTGCATCACCAAATTCAGCACATGTGCCAGGCAAGGGATGTGCATCAAACCAGCTAAGCCCAGAGCTGCTACGAGATTTCGCCCATTATCGCACACCACCAGGCCGGGCTTGAGGCTCAGTGGCAACGACCACTCATCGGTCTGTTGTTCAATGCCCATCCACAGCTGCTGCGCAGTGTGGGGTTTATCCCCCAAACATATCAGTTTTAAAACAGCCTGCTGTCGTTTCCCCCCGGATGTGCTGAAGTTGGTGGTGAAGGTGTTACGCTGAGCGGATGAGGAGGTGGTAGAGAAGGAGGAGGAAGCGCAGTAGGAGGAGCAGGCAACAGGAGGCAAAGAGAAATGCCCTGCAATCCTCGGTGGCGGAAAGACATGTGCCAAACGGCTAGCCGCCTCAGGCCCACCTGCCACTACATTTGCCCAGTGAACAGTTAGCGAGATATAGCATCCCTGCCCGTGCTTACTGGTCCACGTATCAGTGGTTACATGGAACTTGCCACAGATGGCGTTGCGCAGTGCACACTTGATCTCGTCCCTGACTTGTTTGTGCAGGGAAGGGATGGCTCGCCTGGAAAAGTAGTGGCGGCTGGGAACACATACTGTAGGACAGCGACCACCATCAGGAATTTTGAAATACTGGCATTCAGGGCCAGGAATCGTGGGTGGGTAGGGGGATACTTCCTCTTTCTCTCCAGTGTTTGGGAGATGGAGAGCTGTAAGCTTCCATGGGACCGTGTGGAAATGCTTGTGGACGGTGGTGGACATAGTGGCGTTGCTGTTGAATTGTCTGTTTGCTGGGTGGCAGGTGACGCTGGCACTGTAGAGGTGGAGGAAGAGGCCAAGGCAGCAGCAGAAGAGGAAGCAGGAGGAGGCCGAGACCTTTCTTGGATTTTGAGGTACTTATTCCACTGCAGCAAGTGCTTTGCATTTAGATGCCTGGTCATGGAGGTTGTGCTCAGGTTTAGAACATTTGTGTCTCGCTTCAACCTCTCATTGCACAGTGTGCAAACCACTTGTGTCTTGTAGTCAGCACATTGTCTGAAGAACTGCCACGCCGGGGAATGCCTTTGAGCTGCCTTTGTTGTGCTAGGTCCCTGGGTGTGGTGGGTAGTAGCAGGCATACTGTCTAGGGGACGCTCGCTCCGCTTTTGCAACCTGCTTCCTCTTTTGCTGTGCTGGTGCCTCTATGCGACCACCACCTCTTCCTCCAAACTGCACACGTCACTCGCATGACCTTCATTCCATGTGGGGTCTAGGACCTCGTCATCCTCCACATCATCTTACTCCCACCCTTCACCACTGCCCTCCTTGTCAGTCTGCACACTGTAGAAAGCCGCAGCAGTTGGCACCTGTGTTTCATCATCATCATCACAGACGTGCTGCCGTGGTGTTTCCATGTCCTCATCCTGAACCAGAAGTGGTTGGGCATCAGTGCACTCAATGTCTTCCATTTCTGGGCCAGGGCTATGTGGATGGCCCACGGAAAGCACAGCAGCAGAGTCATCAAAGGGCATAAGAGACTGCTGCATGACTTGGGGCTCAGACTGCTTGGCTGTTTTACAAGGGGCTGAGGTGAAAGACAGATGGCCATGGGGTTCAGGTGCCAACTCTGAGCTTTAATCAAGGGACCGGGTGGGAGACAATGTGAAGGAACTGGAGGCATTGTCAGCCACCCAATCTACTATCGCCTGTACTTGTTCTGGCCTCACCATTCGTTGAGCGCCATTCGGGACTACCATATAACATTGAAGGTTCTGTCAGCTACCTGAGGAAGGTGTTTCACTTGTGCGTGTAGCTGGCACAGATCGACCACATCCTCTGCTTGCAACAGGAGCTTCAGCAACACCACCAACACCAGCAGCACCAACAGCACCATGACCACCACCACGTCCCTTATTTGATGCTCTCCTCATTCTGTACACAAATGTACTATGTAGCACTATTTATTAATACCAAAAAAAAGAATAATAAATTATTATTCTTATTTTTTTTTAAAAAAAAGAACATTGTAGATGCTCTTTTTATTTTTGTGCAAGAAATGCACCGCTCACTCCAGCAGCAGGAACCTATCCCTACACCAGTATGAGATGATTTTAGAACAATAATCTGTCTTTCACAGCACCGACAGGAACCTGTCCCTAACTGCAGTATGAGATGATTTTAGAACAATAATCTCCCCCTCACAGCACCAACAGGAACCTCTCTGTAATGCAGTAGGAGATGGCTTCATAACGATAAACTCTCCCTCAGAGCACCAACAGGAACCTGGCCCTAATGCAGTAGTAGTTGGTTTTAGAATGATAAACTCTCCCTCAGGGCACCAACAGGAACCTGGCCCTAATGCAGTAGTAGTTGGTTTTAGAACGATAAACTCTCCCTCAGTGCACCAACAGGAACCTGGCCCTAATGCAGTAGTAGATTGTTTTAGAACGATAATCTTTCCCTCAGAGCACCAACCGGAACCTGGCCCTAATGCAGTAGTAGTTGGTTTTAGAACGATAAACTCTCCCTCAGAGCACCAACAGGAACCTGGCCCTAATGCAGTAGTAGTTGGTTTTAGAACGATAAACTCTCCCTCAGAGCACCAACAGAAACCTGGCCCTAATGCAGTAGTAGTTGGTTTTAGAACAATAAACTCTCCCTCAGAGCACCAACAGGAACCTGGCCCTAATGTAGTAGTAGATGGTTTTAGAACGACAAACTCTCCCTCAGAGCACCAACAGGAACCTGGTCCTAATGCCGTAGTAGTTGGTTTTAGAACGATAAACTCTCCCTCACAGCACCAACAGGAACCTGGCCCTAATGCAGTAGTAGATGGTTTTAGAACAATAATCTCTCCCTCAGAGCACCAACAGGAACGTTTCCCTAATGCAGTAGTAGTTCATTTTAGAATGATAAACTCTCCCTCAGAGCACCAACAGGAACCTGGCCCTAATGCAGTAGTAGTTGGTTTTAGAACGATAATCTCTCCCTCAGAGCACCAACAGGAAACTGGCCCTAATGCAGTAGAGGATGGTTATAGCAAGATTTTGGTTGATGATGACGTAATCCCGGTCCAAGGA
>BLSH010078506.1:51798-64587 GCA_018402905.1 Glandirana rugosa | reverse complement strand
AGGAACCTGGCCCTAATGCAGTAGTAGTTGGTTTTAGAACGATAATCTCTCCCTCAGAGCACCAACAGGAACCTGGCCCTAATGCAGTAGTAGTTGGTTTTAGAACAATAAACTCTCCCTCAGAGCACCAACAGGAACCTGGCCCTAATGCAATAGTAGATGGTTTTAGAATGATAAACTCTCGCTCAGAGCACCAACAGTAACCTGGCACTAATGCAGTAGTAGTTGGTTTTAGAATGATAAACTCTCCCTCAGAGCACCAACAGGAACCTGGCCCTAATGCAGTAGTAGATGGTTTTAGAACGAAAATCTCTCCCACAGACCCCCAACAGGAACCTTGCCCTAATGCAGTAGTAGTTGGTTTTAGAACGATAAACTCTCCCTCAGAGTACCAACAGGAACCTGACCCTAATGCAGTAGTAGATGGTTTTAGACCGATAATCTCTACCTCAGAGCACCAACAGGAACATTTCTCTAATGCAGTAGTAGATGGTTTTAGAATGAGAATCTCTCCCTCAGAGCACCAACAGGAATGTTTCCCTAATGCAGTAGTAGATGGTTTGAGAATGAGAATCTCTCCCTCAGAGCACCAACAGGAACGTTTCCCTAATGCAGTAGTAGATGGTTTTAGAATGAGAATCTCTCCCTCAGAGCACCAACTGGAACGTTTCCCTAATGCACTATAAGATGGTTCTGAACGCTAATGTCTCCCTCACAGCACAGACAGGAACATCTCCTTAATGCACTATAAGATGGTTCTGAACGCTAATGTCTCCCTCACAGGACCGCAATGAAGGTCTCCCTAATGCAGTCTGAGATTGTTGTGAATGCTAATCTTTCCCTCACAGCAGTGGCATGAAGCTCTCCCTACTCTAGTCTGAGATGATCTGACACGCCGCACTACGTGACTCCAGCCCCATATAGAGGCTGGGTCAAATGATGCACTGGCCAATCACAGCCATGCCATTAGTAGGCATGGCTGTGATGGCTTCTAAGGCAAACTAGTGAAAAGCTTCTTGATTGGCTGCCCAGCAGCTATAGAAAAGGCGCCAAAAATACTCGAATACCGAACCCGATCCCAGACTTTTTTTTTAATGTCCGGGATCAGGTTTGGGGCACGGACACCCCAAAGTCTGGTAGAGACCCAAATTTTACAGTCCGGGTTCGTTCAACTCTACTCAGGAGTCCAAAAAAACACTGATGTCTTCATAAAAGTCAGGTTAAGCGAAAACAAATAAAACAAAACAAAACAATTAATTTAAAAAAGACACAAAAATTAAAGCCCCCACCCCTCTTAAAACATACCCAAATGAGAGGAGTAATCTATGGTGATCATTTATAATTAACTCTAAGCTAAAAGAGTTGCCTATGGATAATTATCGGGCATCATAGTTTGTCGTTGTTTCACAGGTGCACGTGTATTTGACTCTTCACATAGGAACCTATTTCCATGACTCTGTGTTATCTTTTAGGCCTCATACACACGGACGTTTTTTGACGCCGGCGTTTTCTGGCGTTTTTTGCAGCTCTCCATGTTAGTCAATGGCCCCATAAAAACGTTGGCGTTTTTGAGCTGTAGGTGGCGTCGGTGTTAGTGAGCAGAAAGTAGAACCCATGGCCATCGCGTTCTGAAGCTGTAACGTTTTGACGTTTTTTGACGCCGACGCCACAAAACGCCAACAAACGCCAACTAACGCCAACAAACGCCACCCAATATTGTACCGGCGTTTTCCGGCGTTTTTTGACGCCGACGTTTTTAGGTTGAAAAATAGCAGAGGGATGATTTTTTTTAAAAAACGCCTATTGACGCCGACGCTCACTAACGCTCAAAAACGCCAATGCATAACGCCGAAAAACGTCGACTTTTTTTCCTTGACGTCGGACCCGACGTTTTGTTTATTTTTTTAGATACGCCCGTGTGTATGAGGCCTTATACTTTATAAAGGTAATTAAAGACTTCATGTGTTTGATGTGTACTAAAATAAATTTACGTTTATTCCTTGCCAAAAAAGCATTGCTTTGAAAGGTAGCACAAATATCATAACATAAAATGGCAACTGCCATTTTACCAGGTCTCTGCTTTCAAAAAGAAATCATGTTTTTTGGAGTTTTAAGTAATTCTCAAGCATAAAATGGTCATTTTTTACATGTGTGCAAAAAATAGCTCAAGCAGCAAAAGGGCAACAGTTTATGTCTATCATGGCCATCATTTTTTTTTTTTTTTTGTTTTGTTTAGACCTGAAATTAAATACTTCTGTCATATTTTTGTTGCTGTCCATGCTCCCCTTTGGGAGATTTCACAACAAGACAGGAAACAAAGTAACTGGTCATTACTGGGATAGGAAAACATAGTCAGTAATGATAATCTGAGAGAGGTTCACATTCTTCCCTATTTTATTGCCTTATCGTTTACTTTTATTATAATTGCATGTCTTATCTAAAAACTACTCACAGCATATTTTTCAATTACTGTCTTCAAGGTATATGGATTTTTTCCCTTACCCATCTAACAGCACTTCAGATTTCCTGTTTGAGAAGAGTGCAAATTATTTTCACTCAGAGGAAGTACCCAAAAGAGTTGCATCACTCCTCCCAAAAGCAAAGGTTATCACTATACTTATTGATCCATCTGACCGAGCATACTCTTGGTACCAGGTATGGTATCTTGATTAATACACTCCTTTTTTTTAAATACTTTGCAGTATAATGAAGTGAAATAATTTACATATGAAAAGTGTGTATTGTCTAAAACACTTTAGTGTATTGTTATTTTTTACAAGTTGCCTCTATGCTGTTGTCTTTGCAAAATAAAATATGTTGGGTTTTAAAGCTGAAACCCCATACCAACAATTTACTTGGAGGCATCCTATTTAGCAACTAGCACTAATAATGTTCAGAATGTTACATAGAAAAGCTTCCAGTTTAAAGTGGTAGCAAAACCTGCTTGGTCATTTTTACCTACAGCAGGTAAGCTCATAATAATGTACACTTTTTAGGAGATGTTCACCCTAAATGCAGCCAGTTACATCACTGGTGCATGTTCTCTGAAGATCAAGCAAACCTTGCTGGAACTTCAGAGCTTCGTGCCAAATGTGAGGGCTCCTGCACGCAGTGACATCATCGCGGATCCAGCCAATCACATAGTCGGAGAGTGCAAACACAAAAGAAAGACCAAGAGAAGATGTCAGCTCTCTCTCATAATGTGCTAGTATGCGATGCTTTTGCCTTGCAGGTGTTTTTTTTTTATTATTTTTTACAACATCACAAGGAAAGATGGTGTTATGCCCATCCTTCTTTTAAAAATCCTTTCTTGCAAACTTATACTCAAACATAGCTAGAGACCAAGTGTAAAAGTGTAATTTCAGACTTCACACTCTGCTTTATTAGATAATTGCGTTACTTTATGCTGTAATAACTGAGTAACTTGAAGTTAAGAGGAGCAAAATGGGGGATGGAAGCATAAGAGAACAAAGCTTTAATTTTTTTTTTTTACATGTTGCATGTGGTGATAGGAAACAGAGAGGGCAAGGAATGTAAAGCAGTCAAGCAATAATATTAAAATTTGCAGCAGAAAACATGTATTCCTCTACAGCTACTGGAAAGAAAGTGGGAATGAGCAAGTGCAAGACATTGAGCACAAGTAGCTACAGTAAAATAGTCCACTTGAGCAGTATGTGAAATGTGGAAGACTGAAACACAGGAGTTTAAATTATGTGCAGTCACTACAACGTTAAGGGCTCACCCACACCAGCCCATGCACTAAAACGTATGAATGCTGTTGTAGGGTTGGTGAGGGGCACTTTACGGGGGTCTATTGATACAAAAAAAAAATGCTAGCCATTTATAGAGTGAATATGGAGGCATATCGATTCTGTGCGAAAGGGGTGAAAATGAATGTTGTTTATGCTATTTTCTCTTCTAAACGAATGTTCTTTACTATGGGCAGTGGTAAAATATTGCATTATGGCCACTAGATGGAGCTGACGAGTATTGGAATACAGTCCATAGCTATGTAACAAGAGATGCAACTAAACATTTTATTTTTAACACCAGAGGAAATGAGCAAATATATGTAGCCAAAGACCATTTGTGCAGAAGAGAAAATAGTTTAAACAACATTTATTTTTCCTAATTCACGCAGAACAATTCTTAATGCAAGCTCACTGGATGAAAAGTTATGCGTTTTTTTTTTTTTTCTTTAGACCAGTGGTTCTCAACCCTGTCTTCAAGTACCCCAAACAGGCCATGCTTGCATGTTTTCCTTTATCTTGCACAGGTGCTTTAAATCAGAGTCAATGGTTTGGTATTTTGGACAGCTACTTTTTCTAAGAGAAATTCCCAAAACATGGCCTGTTGGGGGTACTTGATGACAGGGTTGAGAACCACTGCTTTAGACCATAGCAGAGTGTAATTTGTGTGTATCATCTCTATACTACAAGATTCTCTCCCAGACTGTGTTCCTAATAATGGCCAGAAGGGTATTCATGAGAAGGGGGGAGTAGGATAATCAAATAAAGCAGCTATTATTCATGTAGCACACTCTAACGTGTGCTAAATGTAAGGTAGGTTTATTAGTGTAGGTTTATTGGCATAGGAAAATTTAGTTTGGCTCAGGGATAAGCCTGAGCTGTGAATCTGGGTCAGGGTTCAGTGAGTCAGGGCTGAGTGACTCACCCTGACAGCTCCTCTGGTGCCTCCCCCTGGTCTAAAAGGTTGTAGAAACTTCTAGAGTTAGTGGGTGGAGGTTAGGAGGAACTGTTTGGAATATTTATGAGGGCTTCAGTCAATCCCCAGTAGGCATGGTCCTGATGTTCGAACGTGTTTGTTTGTTCGGTGAACAACGAACATTATGGGGCATTCATAGCACATTCGAGCTCCGTGGAATGCCCCATAATGCACTGGGAGATTGCAGTGCATTGACAGCTGATGATTGGCCAAAGCATGCACCTGACCTGCATGCTTTGGCCAATCACATCACAATCTGCTGTGAGAGCCATGATTGGCCAAAGGCAGGGTGCCTTTGGCCGATCATGGCTCGGGGCTAAGTCCACTCCCCACACTAAGTAAGGCTGCTTACACAGCGACTGTATGTAGTGTGTTGTAGTGGAGAACTTGAGCTAGATTAGGCAGGTTGGTTGAGGACGTGCAGCAGGCAGTTTAGTATATACAGATACAGTGTAGACTATATATACAGTCAGTGCAGGCAGTGTATTTATATATATATATATATATATATATTAAAATATATACAGTCTAGTATATATACAGTATCTCACAAAAGCAAGTACACCCCTCACATTTTTGTAAATATTTTATTATATCTTTTCATGTGACAACACTGAAGAAATGGCACTATGCTACAATGTACAGTAGTGAGTTTACAGCTTGTATAACAGTGGAAATTTTCTGTCCCCTCAAAATAACTCAACACGCAGCCATCAATGTCTAAATCACTGGCAACAAAAGTGTGTGTACCCCTAAGTGAAAATGTCCAAATTGGGCCCAATTAGTAATTTTCCCTCCCTGGTGTCATGTGACTCGTTAGTGTTACAAGGTCTCAGGTGTGAATGGGGAGCAGGTGTATTAAATTTGGTGTTATCGCTCTCACTCTCTCATACTGGTCACTGGAAGTTCAACATAGCACCTCATGGCAATGAACTCTCTGAGGATCTGAAAAAAAGAATGTTTGCTCCACATAAAGATGACCTTGGCTATAAGAAGATTGCCAAGACCCTGAAACTGAGCTGCAGCACGGTGGCCAAGACCATTCAGTGGTTTACCAGGACAGGTTCCACTCAAAACAGGCCTTGCCATGGTTGACCAAAGATGTTGAGTGCCCATGTTTAGCGTCCTATCCAGAGGTTGTCTTTGGTAAATAGATGTATGAGTGCTGCCAGCATTGCTGCAGAAGTTGAAAGGGTGGGGGGTCACCCTGTCAGTGCTCAGACCATTTGCTGCACACTACATCAAATTGTTCTGCGTGGCTGTCGTCCCAGAAGGAAGCCTCATTTAAAGATGGTGCATAAGAAAGCCTGCAAACAGTTTGCTGAAGAGAAGCAGACTAAGGACATGGATTACTGGAACCATGTCCTGTGGTTTGATGAGACCAAGATAAAATTATTTGGTTCAGATGGTGTCAAGTGTGTGTGGCGGCATCCAGCTGAGGTGTACAAAGACAAGTGTGTCTTGCCTATAGTCAAGCATGGTGGTGGGAGTGTCATTGCCTAGAGCTGCATGAGTGCTGCCGGCACTGGGGAGTAGGGATGGGCTGAACATCTCCCGGTTTGGTTCGCACCAGAACTTGCGGATAGGCAAAAAAATTGGGCGAACACGCGAATGCCGTTAAAATCAATGGGACCCGAACATGAAAAAACAAAAGTGCTCATTTTAAAGGCTTATATGCAAGTTATTGTCCGAAAAATTGTATAGGGACCCGGGTCCTCCTGCCCTAGGGGACATGTATCAATGCAAAAAAAAGTTTTAAATCAATTGTTTTTTCGGGAGCAGTGATTTTAATAATGCTAAAAGCGAACCAATAAAAATGAAATATTCCTGATGCATGGTCAGTCTCCTCTAGTCCACCACAGAAAAATATGACTTGGTCTGGGAACCATGGATGACATATTTACGACAGCCTATATAAATGAAATGGCTGAACCGCAGCTTACTTAGCTCCTTGGTGCCTCCTCCTTTCCCCTTCTTGCCCTGTTTATTGCTTGTTTTTTTTTCTTATTCTACCTTTCTTATCTCCATTCTTCCCATTATTAAAGTACCTGTATGGTCTCCTGATGAAATTAAATATCTTGACCTGCTCCAGCTATAGGAGTTTTGGTAAATTTTATTCAGCCTCAGTTAAACTCTCACCCCTATTCAAAATAGACACATAATGCGACTGGGTTTACTGGGATTCTTAAACATAATTTAGGCAATTACAGAAACAAAGTTGGATGTAGCCGCACTCAAACGATCCAATTCCGATAAATGCTTTATTGAAGTAAAAGGGTGATACAGACAAACGAACAGAAGGTCCACCTAACGCGTTTCACACCCTACAGTTGGTGCTTACTCATAGCCAGGCTATGAGTAAGCACCGATTGTAGGATGCGAAACACGTTAGCTGGACCTTCTGTTCGTTTGTCTGTATTGCCCTTTTACTTCAATAAAGCATTTATCGGAATTGCATCGTTTGAGTGCGGCTACATCCAACTTTGTTTCTGTAATTGCCTGAATACTTCATTAACCTGCACCTGCCTTGTGAATCAACAGATTAGATCCACATGAGACGTGCTTGCCCTAGAGCGGTGAGATTGTGCTATTTAAACATAATTTAGTTTAGCTAATAAACTCACTTGTTGGCTATTCATATAGCAATAGATTACTTTAGCTCTCTGTTATAACCTAGCTACCAAAAGTTGAAGGTAAAAGCCAGAAACATTGGCACGGCTGTCTTGCCCTCCCGTGACACAGTTTAATCACAGTAGGGGTGTCAGGGAGAGGGGAATTTTGCCGTACGGTCTAGGGTATATCAGACTGGGTATTTCAATCTTCATCTTCTTCTTCCTTCTTCATTCACTGCCCCCGCTACCGATGCTGCAGCTGTGCCATGCAGAGGCATCTCCCAGAATGGGCGGTTTTCAGTTTGACATTTGTTTTATAAAAAGGGGTGGGGCCAGTGACGTAAATGGATTACCCGCCCCCTCTGACAACAACCCTTTTTTTAGAAAAATTTGGCGTGGGGTCCCCCTTAAAATCCATACCAGTCCTGAAGGGCCTGGTGTGGACTTTGGGGGGACCCCCACGTCATTTTTAAAAAAAAATTGGCGTGGGGTTCCCGTTGAAATCCATACCAGACCTGAAGGGCCTGGTTTGGATTTTGGGGGGACCCCCACGGAAATTTTAAAAACATTTTCGTGGGGTTCCCCTTAAAATTCATACCAGACCTGAAGGGTCTGTTACGGACTTTGTGGGGGAACCCTACGCATTTTTTAAAAAATTCGGAGCAGGGTTGGATTTTGGGGGGGGACCCACACAATTTTTTTTTAACTTTGGTGCAGGCCCTGCTGTTGTAAATTATTTTAAAAATTGTGTTGACATGCCCCAGTCAAACAGGTGTCAAAAAATTGGGCCTTGCGTGTTGGCAGTGCCAGAACACTGTAAGCCCTTGCAGTTACTCTTGTTGGGCGCAGGAAGGGGCCCTGCTGTTTTAAATTAGTTTAAACATTGTAATGACATGCCCCAGTCAAAAAGATGCTGAAAAATTGGGCCTTGGGTATTGGCGGTGCCAGGACACTGTAACCCCTTTGCAGTACTCTTGTTTGGCGCAGGAACGGGCCCTGCTGTTGTAAATTAGTTTTAAAAATGTGATGACATGCCCCAGTCTAAAAGGTGCTGAAAAATTGGGCCTTGGGTGTTGGCGGTGCCAGAACACTGTAACCCTTTGCAGTACTCTTGTTGGGCGCAGGAATGGGCCCTGCTGTTGTAAATTAGTTTAAAAATTGTTATGACATGCCCCTGTAAACCAGGTGCAGAAAAATTGGGCCTTGGGTGTTGGTGGTGCCCTAAATACAAAATATAATTCTAGATTATGGACAGGAGGAATATATATATGTGTATACTCAATACTCTGTATATATATATATATATATATATATATATATACATACTAGACTGTATATATTTTAAGACGCCACATCAAGTAGTGTACTATATACCGTACACCCCTGAATGTACTGATATATACGGTACACTCATTATGCTGTGTGTGTGTGTATATATATATATACTAGACTGTATATATTTTAAGACACCACATCAAGTAGTGTACTATATACTGTACACCCCCGACTGAACTGATATATAGTGTACACTCAATACACTGTTTGTATGTATATGTATATATATATATATATATATATATAGATAGATAAATAGATAGATAGATATATTAGACTGTATATATTTTAATACACCACGGCAAGTGTACTATATACCGTACGTACACCCCCGAATGCACTGATATATAGTGTACACTAAATACGCTGTGTGTATATATATATATATATATATATGTGTGTATATATATATATACTAGACTGTATATATTTGAATACACCATGTCAAGTGTACTATATACCGTACACCCCAAATGCACTGATATATAGTGTACACTCAATACTCTGTGTGTGTGTGTGTGTGTGTGTGTGTGTGTGTGTGTATATATATATATATATATATATATATATATATATATATATATATATATCACAAAAGTGAGTACACCCCTTACATTTTTGTAAATATTTTATTATATCTTTTCATGTGACAACACTGAAGAAATGACACTTTGCTACAATGTAAAGTAGTGAGTGTACAGCTTGTATAACAGTGTAAATTTGCTGTCCCCTCAAAATCAATTAACACACAGCCATTAATGTATAAACTGCTGGCAACAAAAATTACCCTAAGTCAAAATGTCCAAACTGGGCCCAAAGTGTCAATATTTTGTGTGGCCACCATTATTTTCCAGCACTGCCTTAACCCTCTTGGGCATGGAGTTCACAGGTTGCCACTGGAGTCCTTTTCCACTCCTCCATGACAACATCACGGAGCTATTGGATGTTAGAGGTCTTGCGCTCCTCCATCTTCCATTTGTGGATGCCCTACATGTCTCCAGACCTAAACCCTATTGAGCATCCGTGGGGCACCCTCAAATGGAAAATGGAGGAGCACAAGATCTCTAACATTCACCAGCACTGTGATGTCGTCATGGAAGAGTGGAAGAGGACTCCAGTGACAACCTGTGAAGCTCTAGTGAACTCCATGCCCAAGAGGGTTAAGGCAGTGCTGGAAAATAATGGTGGCCACACAAAATATTGACACTTTGGGTCCAGTTTGGACATTTTCACTTAGGGGTGTACTCACTTATTTTGCCAGTGGTTTGGGTATTAATGGCGGTGTGTTGAGCAAATTGACACTGTTATACAAGCTGTACACTCACTACTTTACATTATAGCCAAGTGTAATTTCTTCAGTGATGTCACATGAAAATGTATGATACAATATTTACACAAATGTGAGGAGTGTACTCACTTTTGTGAGACACTGCTGTGTATATATATATATATATATATATATATATACACACACACACACACAGTCCATTCAAGTCCATTCAAGTGCAGACTATATATACAGTGCATTCGGCGGTGTACAGTATATAGTATATAATACACTTCAGGCAGTGTATTAATATATATATATATATATACACAGTACATTCAGTGTAGACTATATATACAGTACTTTTGGCGGTGTACAGTATATAATACACTTCAGCCTGAAGTCTGGAACGCATAGACATCACCGGACGCTCAGTTTCATCCCTGGAGATGCTCTGCCAGGCCTCTACTGCAACTGTCTTCAGTTCCTGCTTGTTCTTGGGGCATTTTCCCTTCGGTTTTGTCTTCAACAAGTGAAATGCATGCTCAATCAGATTCAGGTCAGGTGATTGACTTGGCCATTGCATAACATTCCACTTCTTTCTCTTAAAAAACTCTTTGGTTGCTTTCACAGTATGCTTTGGGTCATTGTCCATCTGCACTGTGAAGCGCTGTCCAATGAGTTCTGAAGCATTTGGCTGAATATGGGCAGATAATATTGCCCGAAACTTCAAAATTCATCCTGCTGCTTTTGTCAGCAGTGTCATCATCAATAAATACAAGAGAACCAGTTCCATTAGCAGCCATACATGCCCACGCCATGACACCACCACCACCATGCTTCACTGATGAGGTGGTATGCTTTGGATCATGAGCAGTTCCTTTCATTCTCCATACTCTTCTCTTCCCATCACTCTGGTACAAGTTGATCTTGGTCTCATCTGTCCATAGGATGTTGTTCCAGAACTGTGAAGGCTTTTTTAGATGTTGTTTGGCAAACTCTAATCTGGCCTTCCTGTTTTTGAGGCTCACCAATGGTTTACATCTTGTGGTGAACCCTCTGTATTCACTCTGGTGAAGTCTTCTCTTGATTGTTGACTTTGACACACATACACCTACCTCCTGGAGAGTGTTCTTGATCCGGCCAACTGTTGTGAATGGTGTTTTCTTTACCAGGGAAAGAATTCTTTGGTCATCTACCACAGTTGTTTTCCGTGGTCTTCCAGATCTTTTGGTGTTGCTGAGCTCACCGGTGCGTTCTTTCTTTTTAAGGATGTTTCAAACAGTTGATTTGGCCACACCTAATGTTTTTGCTATCTCTCTGATGGGTTTGTTTTGTTTTTTCAGCCTAATGATAGCTTGCTTCACTGATAGTGACAGCTCTTTGGATCTCATATTAAGAGTTGACAGCAACAGATTCCAAATGCAAATAGCACACTTGAAATGAACTCTGGACCTTTTATCTGCTCCTTGTAAATGGGATAATGAGGGAATAACACACACCTGGCCATGGAACAGCTGAGCAGCCAATTGTCCTGTTACTTTTGGTCCCTTAAAAAGTGGGAGGCACATATACAAACTGTTGTAATTCCTACACCGTTCACCTGATTTGGATGTAAATACCCTCAAATTAAAGCTGAAAGACTGCAGTTAAAGCACATCTTGTTTGTTTCATTCCATTGTGGTGGTGTATAGAGCCAAAAATATTACAATTGTGTCGATGTCTCAATATTTATGGACCTGACTGTATATATTGTGACATTATGAAAGGCGAGGTGATCTATGGACGTTATGTTTCACCTCACATGCGTTTATTTGCAGGAAACTAAGGTGGAATCCAGACTGGGTTTTACCAGCAACCTTGGCAAGGGAGTTCCTGGATCCGATTTTGCAGTCCACTTGTGTCCACCAACAGGTGGTATAAATAAACAGGAGTAGAGCAAAGTTTTGCTCTGGCCTGGGACTCAGGATCCATCAAACCTGAGAGAGCTGCTGAACTGAAGTTTGCTTTATGAAACAAAAGGTTTGCATTGTCTTTGTTTTGTGGGTGACTGGGAGAAGCCCTTCACTGCTCTGTTAGGAAAACTGGAATTGTTTAGTAACAGCCTGAATGGCAAGGATTTATTTTCTGTCTTGTTTTTTTTTTATTTTCATGCAACCTTTTAAAATAAAACTTTCTACAACTCACCTTTTAAGAAAAAACCTGCCGTTTGGACCGCCTTTTCCCAGGGAAGGTGATCCCCATTGAGTTAACCCCCACAATATATATACAGTGCATTTAGTGTAGACTATACATACAGTGCATTTGGCAGTGTACAGTATATAATACACTTCTGGCGGTGTGTATATATATATACATATATATATATACAGTCTAGTAATAGTCTATAAATATATATATATATATATATTGTGACTAGTGTTGAGCGAACCCGGACTGTAACGTTCGGGTCCGTACCGAACTTTCGGGTGTCCGTGGCACGGACCCGGACATTTCAAAAATCGTTCGGGTTCGGTCCTATATACATATATATATATGTGTGGCGGTCTTCACATAATATATGACATGTGACGGTTTACGTGACATACATATCAGATGTGATTTACGTGACATATATATAACACCCCCAATTGAGTTACCCCTAGTGGAAGGGACCCTTTTCCGCCAGGTTTGCCGTCCAAAAAAGAATTTTCCACTCAACATCTTTCAAAATAAAATTTTCCAACGTACTTTTATTTTTTTTTTGTTCTGTCTTTTATTTAGGAACGGTAAGTCCGACAATGATTTGTTAAGGTCAAAAGGATTGTCTCGTCACTTCCCGAAGAGGGTCAGTGGGTGTTTTGTTTCTGT
>BLSH010078506.1:34801-47022 GCA_018402905.1 Glandirana rugosa | reverse complement strand
TTTTTTACTTGATTTTAATTTATTTTCCCTATCCCCATTTATTTGTAGGGCACTTGCCCTAGTTTGAAGATGATTTTAGAACAGTTATATGGCTTCTACCATTAATTAATACTTTTCAGACACAGTTTGAAAATGATCCACATTCACCTCCATTTTTGCTTTTTTTATGTTTTTATTTTTTTTTAAATATTTACAGTTATTTCCCTGTCCCCATTTTTTGTAGGGCACTTGCCCTACCCTTACCCCCATTTTACTTCCTTTTGCAGCCCTCTAGGGCTTTCCAGGACTTTGTTACAGCCATTTTTGTGCATAAAAGTTCGGGTCCCCATTGATTTCAATGGGGTTCGTTGTCCGTGCGATCGTTCGGGTTCCGTCCGGACCCGGACCCGGACTTTGTCCCGAAGTTCGGACGGACCAGCAGAACCCGAACTTCCAGAGGTTCGCTCAACTCTAATTGTGACGTTATGTGAGGCAAGGTGGTTGACGGACACTGTCTGTCGCCTCGTATGCGTTCATTTGGAATGGACTAAAGGGCATCCGGCCCGGGCTTTACCAGCCACCGTGGTAGGGCTGGTTCCGGACTGGATTTTGTGGTCCACTGAAGTCTTCTACCAGCTGTGGTTTAAATAAACCAGGAAGAGAGCATAGGTTTGCTCTGCTCTGGGACTCTGAGAGCGGTTTGCATGTGTTTCTATTTTGTGGGTGTCTGGGAGAAACCCTACACCACTTAGAGAGGTATGTTGAAATGTTTAGTTAGCCTGGATGGCAAGGATTTATTTAATATTTGGTTTGTTTTAAATGCAAGCTCTTTACCAATTATACCTGTCCGCAACTGCCTTTATCCCAGGGAAGTTGATCCCCACAAAGAGCTAATCCCTCACACGTAGTGGACTCGGCAGTCAGTTTCCAAAAAGGATGGAAGACATGCTGAAGTCCCTGCTACAGCTCAGCGGGAAACCAACCACCAGGTCACACAGGCCACTGCAGCTTAGCGAGAGGAGAACCTCCGACAACACGGGCTCAGCGAGAGGAGAGTCGCCGACAACACAAGGCCCAGCGGGAGGAGATTCGCCAACAGCAGGATATAAACTGCCAGCTGGTGGAGGCTCTGATGGAACTAAAGAAAGGGTCCGTGGCCCCTGTGCCAGTGGAACAAAAAATGGTACGTGCCAGCTATTACCTACAAAAAATTACACTTGCAGATGATGTGGAGGCCTACCTGACGACCTTTAAGAGAGTCGCTGTTCACAAAGGCCAGCAAAAAGAGCAGTGGACGTGACTTTTAGCACTTTTTCTGACAGGTGAACCCCAAAAGGCCTACTTTGACTTGGGACCAGATAAGACCCAGGATTATGAGACACTAAAAATGGAGATACTCGCATGCCAGGGTGTCACTATGGCAGTCCGGGCCCAATGGGTGCATCAGCGGTCCTACCGCATTGACAAACCATCCCGTTCACAAATGTTCAGCCTGATATATCTCACAAGGTGTTTGAAGCCAGAGACTTTGCCAAGCCCTCAGATTGTGGAGTGTGTGGTCATGGACCGGTATCTGCGTGTGCTCCCTGCTGCTGTGAGGAAGTGGGTGAGTCATGGGGACCCCAAAACTGCAAACCAACTGGTGGACCTCATGGAGAGATATACTACTTCTAAGGATTTGTTGCACCCGTATGTGCCCCTCTCCAATGTATCTAGGGGTAAAATATCACCCAGCGGATCCGATACAACTGTTCCAGGGTTCAAGGACATGGGGAAGAATGATAGGACTGCTGTTACGGCTAATGAGACTATGGACCTGGAGACTGGCAAAAGAAGCCAGGAAGGTCTTTGAGACCTTTGAGAGGATTGGGTATAAACCGTTCAGTCTACTGGGTACAGTGCTACCGATGCCATGAATTGGGTCATATTGCTGCCAACTGTCCTCTTAATGATGAACCCATGCAATGTGATTATGCTTATATCAATAGACGCCTTTCTCTTTTTGCACAGGTCGCATGTACGGCATCGTGTTTAGGATGCATTTAGGATGTTTAGGACGGAAAGACAAATGTGTATGATGTTGATGGAAAGCCAGTCACTGCACTGCTTGATTCTGGTAGTGTTGTGACATTAGTCAAAATTAATTGTCTAAATCCTGCAAAACTACAGCCCAGCACTGTCGGGATTATTTGCATTTATGGTGACACACGGGACTACCAGACTGCAGTGGTTGAGAATGACACCCCCTGGGGCAGGGTGACACATTCAGTGGGTGTAGAACCTTCACTGCTTCATGAAGCCCTAGTGGGGAGAGACTTTCCCCATTTCTGGAGGCTATGGGAAAGCAAAGGGCGTCTGGTGGATAGAGCTCCCCCCCGCTGGGGAAGCACGGGAACTCACACCAGACCTGTTTGATTGCCAAAGTGAAGGGGATACTGTTGGTATGACGGAGGAAGGAGGAGACCCTCTTCCTTTTCCAGTAATGACTGGGGAGCAGGAGCAGCTAGAAGCCAGCTCCCAGCTGGAGGTTAATGAACCAGGAAACGTCTCTGATTCTAACAGTGAGAGTGGAAAGAATATGGTACATGACTTATAGGTCCGGAGAGAGGACTTTTGTACAGAACAACTACATGATTTCACCCTCATTAGAGCCAGAGAAAATGTTAAGGTGATGGATGGGGAACCAGTGGAACCTAATTAACATAGAAACATAGAAAAGTGATGGCAGAAAAAGACTGAGTAGTCCATCGAGTCTGCCCTTTTTTGTTTTTTGCTTTTTTTTCCATTAATCTCATTGTCTGACTATAGATTTATGTTTATCCCAAGCATGTTTGAAGCCATTTACTGTTGACTGTCTCACAACCTCTGTTGGTAGTTTATTCCAATCATCAACCACCCTTTCCGTAAAATAATACTTTCTAAGATTAGTTTTGAACTTCCCTCCAGTTAGTTTGAGGTCATCTCCCTGTTCTTGGTTTTGGTTTCAAAAATCAAAAAGACCGCCCTCCTGAACCTTATTCACCCCCTTGATGTATTTAAAGGTTTCAATCATGTCACCCCTTTCCCTTCTTTCCTCCAGACTGTACATATTACGTTCCTGAAGTCACTCTTAATATGTTTTATCCCCCAGACCTTTCACAATTTTTGTTTCCTGTCTCTGAACTCATTCTATCTTATCATTATCTTTTTGTAAGTGTGGCCTCCAGAACTGGACACAGTATTCTAAGTGAGGTCTCACTAAAGATCTATATAGAAGAATCAGAACCTCCTTCCTCCTGCTGGTGATCCCTCTACTGATACATCCCAGAATTCTATTTGCTTTTCCCACTGTCTGGTCACACTGTTTGCTCATTTTGCAATCATCTGAAATAAGCACCCCCAAATCTTTTTCTTCTGTAGTGCTGGCTAACATTGTACTCCCAATGCTCTACTCCCTAAGGGGATTCTTATTCCCTAGATGCATTATTTTACATTTAGAAATATTGAACTGCAGTCTCCACTGCTTTGACCAATCTTCCAGCAATGCCAAATCATGTGCTATGTTACAGACACCTCCAGGGGCATCAACCCTATTTAACACCTTTGTATCATCAGCAAAGAGACATACCTTGCCCAACAAACCTTTAGTTAGATCACTTACATAGAATAGGTTAAATAGAACAGGACCCAGTACAGAGCCTTATGGTGCCCCACTAGCGACCGGTCTCTGTTCTGAGTGAACCCCATTTACAAACCACACTCTGGAATCTATCCTTTAGCGAACTGCAAATCCAATGAAACCACCCAAGGGTTAAGTCCTAGCTTGTACAACTTTGTATTAGATCATTATGTGGAACTGTATCAAATGCCTTGCTAAAATCAAGATACGCTATGTCCACAGCACCACCCTAGTCCAAAACACTGGTAATATAGTCAAAAAATTCAATCAGATTTGTCTGACATGATCTGCCCTCAGTAAAGCCATGCTGCATTGGGCAGAAACAAGCTGTGTATTTTTAGGTGATCAATGATCCTTCTTTTCAGGAGTGATTCCATTAACTTGACTACAACTGATGTTAAACTCACTGGCCTGTAATTGCCAGCTTCTACCTTGCTGCCCTTCTTGTGGATAGGTACAATATTAGCTATCCGCCAATCGTGGGGAACTTCTCCTGAAGAGATTGATTAAAAAGATCTATTAATGATCCAACAACTATATCTCAAAGTTCTATTAGAATGCTGGGATGAATACCATCAGGGCCCATTGCTTTATTAAGCTTTAACTGAGCCAGTTCCTCTGCTACCTCTGTCTTCAGAAATCCTATAAATTCCTAGAAATGAATCATCATTATTAGAACCAATACGATTCCTTAATGTGTTATCATTAGTGCAGTATTTATGTGAAGACTGAACAGAAGTAATTGTTTAAATGGTTTGCTACATCCTGGTCTCCCTCAACATATATGTTGTGCCCTGTTTTCATATTAGTGATCCCATTGTATATTGTACACACCGATAATGTGTTTGGCCTCCTTTTGTCTAATTTTATACTCCTCTCTGTCAGCTACACCTCCTGTTTCCTTGAATCTTCTATTTTTTTCCCTTTACTATCCTACTTATCTCTTTAGTGAACTATATTGTTTTTTTCTTCCATTTATTCTCATTAACTTGCTTGACATATAATCTAGTTGCCTCCAGGATGGTAGACTTTAATAGTGCCCACTGATTACTTACTCCTGTCATTTTACTCCAACCTTTCAGTTCGTTTTTTAGAAATTTCCCCATTTCAGCAAAATTTGTCCTTTTAAAATCTAAAACTTTTGTTTTTGTATATGTTTTTTCAGTTCTTGTTTTAATATCAAACCAAAGACATTGGTGATCACTAGAACCAAAATTCTGTCCCACCTTAACGTCAGACAGTCGATCCCCATTGTCAGTACTAGGTCAAGAATATGATCGCCTTTGGTTGGGCTCTTTACTAACTGTTTTAGATAAACCCAATTCAGTGCTTCCATTACATACCTGCTCCTGCTTGTAATAGTAGTTTGAGAATTCCAGTTAATGTCAGGCATGCTGAATTCACCCATAATCAAAACCTCTCCCTTCATTGCCATTTGGGTTATCTCGTCAATCAACAAGTTATCATAATCTTCAGTTGATCCTGGGGGTCTGTACACTACACCAATTCTAAGGGAAGATCCCTCCCTGGTTGCAAGGCAGACCCAGAGGGTTTTGAGTATTTTATTTGTTTTTTGAATTAATGTTAGTTTTATGCCATTTTTTACATATATGGCAACTCCACCTCCCCTCTTCCCTACTCTGTCATTCCTGCATAGTGTGTACCCTGGTATAGTTATTTACCAGTCATTGGAATCCTTGAACTATGTCTCTGTAATTGCAACAAGTTCCAAGTTTTCCCTAGACATAAGAGTTGTCAGCTCACAAAGCTTGTTGCCTAAACTACGAGCATTAGTGCACATGATGTTTGCATTCATGGTGACACACGGGACTACCAGACTGCAGTGGTTGAGGTTGACACCCCCTGGGGCAGGGTGACACATTCAGTGAGGGTAGAACCTTCACTGCTTCATGAAGCCCTAGTGGGGAAAGACTTTCCCCATTTCTGGAGGCTAAGGGAAAGCAAAGGGCATCAGGTGGATAGAGCTCCCCCTGCTGGGGAAGCACGGGAACTCACACCAGACCTGTTTGATTGCCAAAGTGAAGGGGAGAATGTTGGTATGACCGAGGAAGGAGGATACCCTCTTCCTTTCCAGGTAATTGCTAGGGAGCAGGAGGAGCTGGAAGCCAGCTCCCAACTGGACGATAATGAACCAAGAACATCTCTGACTCTAACAGTGAGGGTGGACAGAATATGGTACCTGACTTAGAGGTCCAGAAAGAGGACTTTTGTACAGAACAACTATGTGATGTCACCCTCATTAGAGCCAGAGAAAATGTTAAGGTGATGGATGTGGAACTGGTGGAACCTAATTGGGGGGTGTCTTTTCCCTGCATGGCTCTGAAGAACAATTTGCTGTATCAGGCAGTAAAACACGGTGAAGAGGAGGTAGAGCAGCTAGTGGTTCCCAAACCCTATCACAGGATGGTGCTAGACTTAGCCCATGGTCATATAATGGGGGGACATCTGGGTATAGAGAAGACCAAGGAGAGAATAACCCAGAGATTCTTCTGGCCCAGGTTGCATGCAGATGTCAGAGAGTATTGTGAATCATGCCCCGAGTGTCAAATCTCCACGCCGTTGCCCCATTTTCATAGTCTGCTTGTCCCACTACTCATAATTGAAGTGCCGTTTGAGAGAATTGGCATGGATCTGGTGGGGTCAGTAGTAAAGTCTGCCCAAGGCCACCAGCACGTTCTAGTACTACTAGACTATGCGACACGCTATTCTGAAGCCATACCCTTGCGGAACACCTCTGCTAAGATTATCGCCAAGGGATTAGTCCAGGTATTTAGCCATGTGGGGATCCCAAAAGAAATCTTAATGGATCAGGTCACCCAGTTTACTAAGGAATTGTGCAAGTTGTACAAAATCTCCCATCTCCATACTTCTGTCTACCACCCCCAAATGGACGGATTTGTGGAGAGGGTTAATAAAACATTCAAAAGTATGTGGAAAAAGGTGGTGGATAAAGATGGGAGAAATTGGGCTTTTTTGGTGCCATATCTCATGTTTGCCATACGAGAGGTTCTGCAGGCGTCTAAGGGGTACTCCCCATTTGAACTCTTGTATGGTAGACATCCCAGGGGACTGTTAGATATCGCAAAGGAAACATGGGAAGGAGAATCTACCCCTTATAGAAGCATCATAAAACATGTCTCCTTGATACAGGATCCAATCACAGCTGTCCTGCCCCTGGTACGAGAACATATGGAGCGAGCCCAGGAAGCCTAGAGGAAGGTCTATAATCGGGGTGCCAAGACCTGAACTTTCAACCCCGGGGACAGAGTGCTGGTACTAGTCCCCACTGTTGAAAGTAAATTTCTAGCAAAGCGGCAGGGTCCTTCTGAGATTAGGGAAAGAGTAGGGGAGGTAAACTACAAAGTTTACAAGCCAGGGAAAAGGAAGCCAGAGCAAATCTATAATGTTAACCTCTTAAAACTTAAAAGGACAGAGAGACTTTATTGACCGTGCCAACTCCTCAAAAGGACAGGGTACCAATGACACCTGATGTCCCCATAGTGAAATCCTTGTCAGTGGCACAACAACATGACATTAAAGAGTTTGTGAGTAAAAATAGAGACTTTTTCTCCCCTTTAACCGGATTGACCACAGTGATCCAGCATGACATAATTACAGAACCAAGTGTTCACATAAATGTGAAGCCTTATAGCGGGGGTCGGCAACCCGTCGATCGCAAGCTACCCGTCGATCGCTGACAGGAGATGGGTAGCTCGCAAACAGGTCCCAGTCCCGACCCGGTCTTCTGTCCACAGCAATGCAGGCGTACGCTCACCTCATCACAGATCTGCAGAGGAAGCCTCTGGACCATCCATTCTGACAATCCATCTGACCATCCGCAGGCAACAGCACCTGAAAAACCCACATCATAAAGCAAGGTGGAGTTTTCTTTGCTCCTCATCTGGGATCTCAACCCCTACTATACCTTTAATCCTCTCAAAAGCCTGCACTGAGAGGAATTAAAGTGGTTGTCAACCTGTGACAACCACTTTAACCTACAGGTAAGCTTAGAATAAGGCTTACCTGAAGGTGCCCTGCATATCTCCCAAATCTGCACAGTTCAGGAGATATGCAGTGTTCTGCATGTGCCAACATAATTTCGGCACATGCGCAGTGAAGAAACGGCCTCCATGCCGTTTTTCCACTGACACTGTGCCGTGACTGGGGGCTCCCACGCGCACCCTCAGGAGGGACATCCCGCGACTCTGGCCAGTCACAGTGCCGGAATCGCCGCCCCGGAAAGAAGAGGGGCAGAAGATGGATGCCGCCAGCACAGGGGACAGTGCTGGACATCGCAGGCTACGTTTGCAGGTAAGTGGCACATAATGGGCTACTATGCGATGCATAGTAGCCCATTATGCTTCTAATTTACAGGGGACTGTAGAGGAAGTAAACCTCATCTGGATTTACTTCCTCTTTAAGGTATAGCAATGGGCACCACAAGTACTTGCAGCCAATCTGCTAGCAGTACACCACCAGTTGATTTCAGCAGGCAAATTTCCCTAACCCAGTTGCTGAACCGTAAAAAAAAATACTGTCCCAGCCATCCACATGCTCAGTGTCTAAACGCTAGCTTGGCCAAATTGCTAGCACTACAACTGCTGCCTTTTCAGCTGGTAGACCCTGCCCCCTTTTGTGAATTTGTGAAATGTGCTGTACCACAGTGGCAGGTCCCAAAAAGAAATGTATTTTCACATAAGGCCATTCCAGCTCTCTACCATCATGTGGAAGGCAATGTTTTGGCCTTGTTGGACAGGGCGGTCAGCAGCAAGGTTCATATTACCACTGACTCATGGCCCAGCAGGCATGGTCAGGTACATTGACTTTCTTGGACGGCGCACTGAGTAACTCTGCTGGCAGCTGGGAAGGATGCAGGAAAAGGTTCAGTGTTGGAGCTAGTTCTGCTACAATGCCTCCAAAAAGCTGGTGGTGATTCTGCAACATCTGTTTGCTCCATCCCCTCTTCTTTTTTCTCTGTAGCCTCTTCTGCAGAATTGTCCTCTGAACCAGAAGTGCTCCCTAAGTGGGCTATGCAAGCAGTCAGGCTGAAAGATGCAATGCGGTGCTTCAGTTGGTCTGTCTAGGGGACAGGAGCCACACTTGGGCAGAGATTCTGTCAGCTCTGTGGGGGCCGGCTCAGAGGTGGTTGACACCACAGTAGCTTGATCCAGAAATGGTTGTATGCGACAATGGCACCAACCTTCTCTCTGACCTCCGACAGGGACACTTGACACATGTTCCATGCTTGGCACATGTCCTGAATTTGGTGGTGCAGCATTTCCTAACCAGGTACCCAGGCTTACCAGATATTCTGAGGCAGGCCAGAAAAATATGTGGTCATTTCCGGCGGACATACAATGCCAGTGCTCGGCTTACTGACATTCAATGGGAATTCAACCTGCCCACCAACTGCCTCATTTGTGACATGCCCACCAGGTGGAACTCAGCATTGGCAATGCTGCAGTGGCTGCACACACAGCAGAGGGCCATCAATGAGTACCTGTGTGATTATGGCCCCAGGACAGGATCAGGGGAGCTTGGCTTTTTTCACCATGCCAGTGGCTACTGATCAAGGATGCATGCACTGTCCTGTCACCATTTGAGGAGGCCACAAGGATGGTGAGCAGCGACAATGCATGCATCAGTGATACTGTCCCTCTAGTCTTCCTGCTGGAGCACACACTTTGTGGGATCATGGACAGGGCACTTGAGGCAGAACGGCAGGAGGAAGAGGAGGACTTCCTCTACTCTCAAGGCCCCCTTTATACAGATAGCATTCATGCGGGGCTGCCAACCACACAGGAAGAAGAGGAGGAGGAGGATTATGTCAGCATGGATGTAAGGAATAACATGCAGCAGTCTTCAAGGGATGGTTTTCAGTCCCCAGAAACCCAAGAAACTGTAGTTCCTGACAATGTCATCCTTAGTGACCCAGAGGACTCAGAATATCATGCCTCTGCAAACTTACGCTGCATGGGCTCCCTGATTCTGCAAAGCCTGTGAAAGGACCCTAGGATTCGTGGTATTAGGGAGATGGTGCTGGACAACGTGTTTCTGAGGCTTTGTTCGGTCAGAGGAAGACCGGTGGAGAAGGTGGCTGGCTGACCAATGCCCTTAAACAATTCTTCAGTCATCAGTGCCAAGGGCTAATAGGTTCAAGCAACCATTGGCAGCATCTGCATTATATGGTGCAGAAATATCTAGGGGCAAGAGCAGACTTGGAGGCCTTTCCAACAGAGCATCCACTGAGTTACTGGGTCTTGAGGATGAACCCCTGGCCGGAACTTGCTCAATATGCAATTGAGCTACTGGCCTGTCCTGCATCCAGCATGCTTTCTGAATGGACATTCAGTGCTGCTGGAGGGTTTGTAATGGATCAAAGAGTGCGCCTCTCCACAAACCGTTGAAAGGCTCACATTTATAATAAAAAAAAATCAGTCCTGGATCAGCAGCTATCAAGCCCCTAATGCTGATGTAACTGATTGAATTTGCTAGGGATCTGGCATCCCTTGAAAACTGCCTATGCTGCCTAAGTGCCTATCCTATTCCTGAATCTTGATGATGCTAGCTTCCAACACTATTTTTGGTTTTGGGTACCACCAACACCCAAGGCCCAATTTTTCTGCACCCATTTGAGCTTGGCATGTAATTACAATTTTTTACTAATTGTTTACAGCAAGGCCCGTTCCTGCCCCAAGAAGATTAACTGCAAGGACTTACAGTATTCAGGTACCACCAACATCCAAGGCCCAATTTTTCTGCACCTGTTTGACTGGGGCATGTAATTACAATTTTTTACTAATTGTTTACAGCAGGACCCGTTCCTGCGTGCAAGAAGATTAACTGTGAGGGGTTACAGTGTTCAGGCACCACCAACACCCAAAGTCCAATTTTTCTGCACCTGTTTGACTGGGGCATGTAAGTACAATTTTATATAGTGCAGTCCCCGTAGTATATATAATACAGTTCAGAGTACATAGTGCAGTCCGCGTAGTATATATGATACAGTTCAGAGTATATAGTGTAGTCTGTATAGTACATATCTGTATACCTGTATAATGCAGTTCAGATTATAAAGTGAATTCCTTATAGTGTATATATATATATATATATATATATATATATATATATATATATATAATGCAGTTCAGAGTATATATTGCACTCCGCATAGCATATATATTGCAGTTAAGAGTATATAGTGCAGACCGTATAGTATATATTGCAGCTTAGAGTATATAGTGCAGTCCGCATAGTATGCATATTGCAGTTCAGAGTATATAGTGCAGTCCGAATAGTATATATATATATATCAGTTCAGAGTATATAGTGCAGTCAACATAGTATATATATTGCAGTTCAGAGTATATAGTGCAGTCCTTATAGTTAGATATATCAGTTCAGAGTATATAGTGCAGTCCGTATAGTATATATATTACAGTTCAGAGTATATTGTGCAGTCCGCATAGTATATATATTGCAGTTCAGAAGATATAGTGCAGTCCATATAGTATATATATTGCAGTTCAGAGTATAGAGTGCAGTCCGTATAGTATATATAATGCAGTACAAAATCTATAATGCAGTCATTGTAGTATTTATAATACAGTGGAGAATATATAGGACAGTTAGTGTAGTATATATAACACAGTGTATTGAAGTGGTTGATGGGGACAAGGGCCTCTTCCTGACAACTTTGGCCAGTGGTTGTCAGGATCTGCCGGCAGGGGTCTTATCGGAATCTGAAAGCCCCCTTTCAAAAGCTGGCCCCCATCTCACCCCCCCATGTGCGTGGGTATCGGATACATTGTACCCCTATCCATTCACCAAAAAAGTGTCACAAAGTAAAAACCAAAATAGACAGTTTTTGACAATTCCTTTATTAACCATGTCAGCCCCGGAAGGATTTACCCCCTTCCTAACCAGAGCACTTTTTGCGATATGGCATTGCGCCCCTTTAACTGACAATTGCGCAGTGGTGCAACCCTGTAGTCAAACAAATTTGATGTCCATTTTTTCCCATACCTTTCTCACCTCTGCGTTTTTTATTTTTTGCGCTATAAAAAAAGAGCGACAATTTAGAAAAAAAAATATTTTACTTTTTGCTATAAGTACCCAAAAAAAATATAAAAAAAACGAATTTATTCCTCAGTTTAGGCCTTCTACATATTCTTCTACATCTTTTTTGGTTAAAAAAATCGCAATAGGCGTGTATTGATTGGGCTGCGCAAAAGTTGTCGCATCTACAAATTATAGGAATAGATTTATGGCATTTTTATTATTATTTTTTTATACTAGTAATGGCGGCGATCTGTGATTTTTAGCAAGACTGCGACACTGCTGTGGACAGATCAGACACTTTGAATACTTTTTTGGGACCAATGACATTTATACAGCGATCATAGCTTTAAATAGTAAAGCAAGTATTGGGGCGCAACTCTGATGGTACATAAATAGTTAAAAAATATGCAATACAATGAATTACTCTGATATGCACAAGGAAAGAAACCCTAGAAAGGGCTGGTTACATCTTCTTATACATCTTCCGGATTTGACTCCTTAT
>BLSH010078506.1:9273-28548 GCA_018402905.1 Glandirana rugosa | reverse complement strand
AGTAAGGGGTCTTGCAACAGGATATCCCAATGTTTAGAAAAGATGTCCTCCATTTGACGATGTTGATTGTGGAACATCGTAATGAACCGTACTGGTTGGGAAGAGTCTGAGTTGGTAGGCCGTTCCGGTCTACCAGGCTTGTACAGTTCAAAGGCCTCATCTATTAGTTTTTCAGGGTATTTTTTGTCCAAGAATTTTTTCTTTAGGACCATACCTTCCGTTTCGTAATCCTTATCCAAGGTACAGTTCTGGCGTATCCGGCAGAACTGTCCCTTGGGGATATTCCGCACCCATGGGGGAAAGTGACAGCTACGATAATGTAGAAATGAATTTCCAGAGGTAGGCTTAGTGTGATTTTTAGCTATGATCTTATCCTCCACATGTCCTAATTCCAAATCAAGAAAAACCAGGGTGTGTGGGTCCGTCACATGTGTAAATGATAATTGATAGGGATTGTTATTACAGTATTGAATAAAATCAAGCATGGTAGTAGACGGGCCGTCCCAGATGATCACTATATCATCTATATAGCGACCAAAGAAAATTATATGCGCGGCAAAGGGGTTATGCTCCTGGATGTATTGTTTTTCCCACCAACCCATGGCCAGGTTGGCATATGACGGCGCGAAATTAGCGCCCATAGCTGTGCCATGGGTTTGGAGGTAATACTTGTCCTCAAACTGAAAATAATTGTGACTGAGACAAAAATTGGCACATTCCAAGATGAACGACATCTGTCTGGCATTCATCATAGGATCATTGTATAAAAACTGATTGAGGGCCATTAGGCCAAACTCATGGGGGATGGACGTGTACAATGAGCACACGTCCAACGAGAGCCAAACATACGAAGGCTGCCATCTGTAGGCAGCTAGTAGTTCCAATAAATGAGTGCCATCCCTAAGATAAGAGGGTAAATCATGAACCAGGGCTTTAAATAGCCACTGATTACTGTATAAATGTCACTGGCAGGGAAGGAGTTAACACTAGGGGTCAATCAAGGGGTTAAGTGTTCCCTAGGGAGGTGTTTCTAACTGTGGGGGAAGTGTAGTGACTGGGGGTAGAGAGAGAAAGCTGTTCCCGATCACTGGGAACAGCAGATCTTTCTTCACTTTCCTGTCAGAATGTGGATCTGCTTGTTTACATCAACAGATCCCCATTCTGGCTCTGTGAGGAGTGATCACGGGTGGCCAGCAGACATCCTACAGTCTATTAAAGCGCTGCCGTACAGCTACGTCGTACAGCTACAGCGTACAGCAACGGCGATTTGTGCAATAGAGAATCTAAAATCATCTAAAAACGCTAAGTGAAACTATAGCAGAGCGAAACCATATCCCTGTTCTTCTCTCTGCTGTAGTTTCACACACAGTTTCCAGATGTTTGCAGAACAGTTTGACAAGGATTTAAGTTAAAGTGTCACACACAGTTTCCAGATGTTTGCAGAACAGTGATATGGGTTCGCCCCGGTTTTTGTTAAAGTGTCACACACAGTTTCCAGATGTTTGCAGAACAGTTTGGCAAGGATTTTAGTTAAAGTGTCACACACAGTTTCCAGATGTTTGCAGAACAGTGATATGGGTTCGCCCCGGTTTTTGTTAAAGTGTCACACACAGTTTCCAGATGTTTGCAGAACAGTTTGGCAAGGATTTTAGTTAAAGTGTCACACACAGTTTCCAGATGTTTGCAGAACAGTAGTTCAGTTAGTCCCGGTTTTTGTTAAAGTGACACACACAGTTTCCAGATGTTTGCAGAACAGTAGTTCAGTTAGTCCCGGTTTTATTTAAAGTGACACACACAGTTTCCAGATGTTTGCAGAACAGTAGTTCAGTTAGTCCTGGTTTTATTTAAAGTGACACACACAGTTTCCAGATGTTTGCAGAACAGTAGTATGGTTTCTCCCGGTTTTAGTTAAAGTGACACACACAGTTTGCAGATGTTTGCGGAACAGTGATATGGGTTCTCCCGGCTTATTTATACTTTTTTGACACAGTTAGAAGATGATTTTAGAACAGTTATATGGCTTCTACCATTAATAAATACTTTTCAGACCCAGTTTGAAGATGGTCTACATCCACCTCCACTATTGATTTTTGTATGTTTTTATTTTTTTAAAAATGCTTTTAGTTATTTTCTTTGTAGGGCACTTGCCCCACCCTTACCCCCATTTCCTTCCTTTTGCAGACCTCTAGGACTTTCCAGGACTATTTTACAGCCATTTTTGTGCCTAAAAGTTCGGGTCCCCATTGATTTCAATGGGGTTCGGGGTCCGGGACAAAGTTCGGGTTCTGTCTGGACCCGAACCCGGACTTTGTCCCGAAGTGCGGCCGAACCAGCAGAACCCGGACTTCCAGAAGTTCGCTCAACTCTAATAATGAGTCTTTTGAATGGTTCATTTTTTTCCAGAAGTTTTTGGAAAAGGTGGGAAAAAAATGAAAACGCATTTATTTTACACAAAGTTGTCCATTTATAAGGTATTTCCAACACATAGCATGTACAAAGGAAAAATGACGACCCACAATACATTCTGCTACTCCTCCTGAGTATGGGGATACCACTTGTGTGAGACTTTTACACAGCTTGGTCACATACAGAGGCCCAAGATTGAACTATCACCTTCAGGCGTTTTAGAAGCATAAATTGCACATCCTATTTCTTGACCACCTATTACAATTCTGAAGGCCCTGGAGCACCAGGACAATAGAAACCCCCACAAAATAAAACCATTTTGGAAAGCTAATACACCAACGTATAATCTATGAGGCATAATGAGTCTTTTGAACGGTTCATTTTTTTTTCCAGATGTTTTTGGAAAATGTGGGAAAAAATGAAAACGCAATTTTTTTACACAAAGTGGTCTATTTATAAGATATTTCCAACAGATAGCACGTACATGGCAAAAATTACACCCCAAAATCCATTCTGCTATTCCTCCTGCGTATGGTGATGCCACATGTGTGAGACTTTTACACAGCCTGGCTACATACAGAGTCCCAACATGCAAGGAAGACTGCCAGGTGTTCTAAGGACACATAGCATTACAAATACCAAGAATTACACCAAAAAATACATTCTGCTGAGTAAAGGGTAAACAAAAGATTACCTGTTGTTTTAGTATTGCAGCTGTCCACAGGAGGATAGCACTGGTCCAGGCAGCAGGCAGGGACCTGGTCAGCTACAGCGAACACAATTGTCCAGGCATCCGACAGCGAATGCCATTGTCCAGGCAACAGGCAGGAAAACTGTCCATAGTACAGGCAGGGATACTGTTCATATACAGTCCACGGTCAGTGCAGGCAGAGATATTGTCAACAGTGCCAAAATATTGTTCCTGGTATTAGGACAGCGAACACAATTGTCCAGGCAACAGGCATGAATACTGCCCATAGTCAGTACAGGCAGCAGGCAAGGATACTTTCCATATACAGTCCAAGGTCAGTGCAGAGAGATATTGTCAACGCTGCCATAATATTGGTCCTAGTAGCAGGCAGAAACATGGTCCATAGTCCAGGTAGCAGCAGAGGTGTGGTCAGTTCATCCGACAGGCAGAGGCATGATGGCAATAAGTCCTACAGGCAGCAGGCAGAAGTAGGGCCTCGGTCAGGACAGAATGGGGACAGGGGTAGAGGCTTCTCCCACCCAATCTCTTTGAAGCCTCCGAGTCTCCAGACCCTAATCTGGGAGAGAGAAAACAAAAACAATGTTTTCTTCTTCCAGAAAAAAACATTCTGGAGCCCCTCACATCTGTGAGACCCCTGTGTTGTGAATCCCACTACTCCAGTTGCAGGGTACAAGATCAGTCCAAGAGGCAGGCAAAAAACATGGTCAAACAGTCCAAGATCAGTTCCAGATCAGGCAGAAGTATGTACAAAATCAGTAGGCAGAAGCGTGGTCGAATAACAGTCCAGGGTCAGTTCCAGATCATGCAGAAGTATGTAAAAATAGGTAGGCAGAAGCATGGTTGAATAACAAGCCAGGGTCAGTTCCAGAGTAGGTAGTGGCATAAGGGGTGCGAACTGGATAAACGAACTGAGGAATCATTAATAATTGACTAGGGTATGATAACGCCGGAAGCAGTCACCTATGCATAGACCTGGTTGGGAAGGGCACTGGGCACAATGATAAGTGGTGTCTCTTCTAACTCCTCCACTAGAGCACATCCGGAATCTTTTCTGGTGTTTTTGGCCTGTTGGTCTGGGAGGCATTTTATCAGGGAAATGGCGCTCAGAGAGTCTGCTACACACATTGGATCTAATATTTTCTGGTGGGCCATTGGGGTATAGAAGTGTGGTGATGATATCCTCTTGGTAGGCAAGGAAAGGTTTGGGGTTTACGGTGGAATTGCAATATATGACATAGGTATTGTATATGGCCAAATGAAAAAAAATAGAGGGCAACTTTTTTATACCAGTGGTATGTTCTTCTGGTAGACAAATAGGGTTCCAACATTTGATCATTTAGGTCGACTCCTCCCATGTACAAGTTGTACTCGTGAATACAGGTTGGTTTCTGTATTGGGTCATTTCTTCTGGGGATCTCCACAAATTAATTGTTATGTATAGACGATAACATGTATACATCCCTTCTGTCCCTCCACTTCACAGCCAGAATTTCCTCTTTCCGCAGACTCGCCATCTCTCTTTTTCTAAGCCTCATGTTGATGAGGCTTTGAGGAAAGCCCATCTGATTTTTTCTGGCTGTGCCACAAGCTGGTGTACTCTTCCTGTAGAGGTTCTGGAACAGGGGTAAACTTGTATAAAAATTATCAACATACAGCTGGTAGCCTTTGTCCAGGAGAGGGTAAATGAGTTGCCAAATGATTTCACTGCTTGCACCTATATAGTCTGGGCAATTAGGGGGATTCAGCATGGAATCCTTCCCTTCACAGACTTTGAAGGCGTAAACATACCCCGTGATTCGGTCGCACAATTTGTAGTGACTTTCACCCCATAGTGGGCCCTTTTACTGGGGATATATTGTTTTATTCCCAGCCTAGGGTGCTGGTGGATGGCACTGGAGTGCTGGTGGATAGCACAGCACCCCTGGTAGATGGTATAGCGGTGCTGGTGGACGGCATTGCCTCCTCTCCAATGCGCCTTGGTCTGGCAGGCAGACAATATTCCTCATCTGAGTCCAACTCTGATTCAATACTTGAGACTGGATCATAGGCCATATCAGACTCAGGCTCAGACACAGAGGAATCTGCAGGAGAGATCCCCGTTGCTCTCGTCAGCCGCAAGAATATTGTAGGCCTCCTCAACAGAAAAATATTTTTTGCCATTGTTGCAGCACTAATTGGCACTGATGACACTTATGGCACTAATGAGATGATGGGCACTGATGGCACGTGATACTGATGGGACTGATCTCAGGTGACACTGATAACAGATCAGGTGGCACTGATGATATGTGGCACTGGTGACAGGTTAGGTGGAACTGATATGTGGCACTGATGACAGGTCCAGTGGCACTGGTGGCACTGACACGTGGCACTGATGACAGGTCAGTGGCACTGACATGTGGCACTGATGACAGGTCAGGTGACACTGATGACAGATCAGGTGGCACTGATGATATGTGGCACTGGTGACAGGCTAGGTGGAACTGATATGTGGCACTGATTACAGGTCCGGTGGCACTGGTGACACTGACATGTGGCACTGATGACAGGTCAGGTGGCACTGACACAGGGCACTGATGACAGGCCAGGTGACATTTATGACATGTGGCACTGATTGATGGCACTGATGACAGGTCAGGTGGCACTTTGACACGTGGAATTGATCGATGGCACTGACAGATGGCACTGATGATATGTGGCACTGACAGGTGGCACTGACAGGTGGCACTATGATGGGCATGGTTTTTTCACACAGTATTGAATAAAATTAGGTGTTCGAACTCACGGCAGCATGGATCGCTCAATCTCTCCTCACACAGTGGTGTCTGTGTGAGGAGAGAAAGGCGGCAACAAGAGATGATCTCATATGTTTACATTTGAGATTATCTCTCATTGGACCTGCCGATCATGTGGTAAATGGCCGCTGTGATTGGCCATTTCCCATGATCTGTGATTGGCTGTGTCCAAGGAACACAGCAATCACAGAAATTCCGGGCAGCGCACCCACGATTGTGGGCAGGGGGCATGCAAAGAAGACGATGCCCATGGATGTCTTCCTGGAAATTTGGATTCATGCTGGAGCCGCACTTCGACAATAGATGGATCTGGAGAGGTTAATAGGGCTCGAATGTTCGCTAGAACTTTTTGCCTGTTTTGGGGTGTTCTGGTGCGAACCTAACCGGGGGGTGTTCAGCCCATTCCTAATTCCCAGTAAAGCGCTGGCAGGGGGCAAGGTTTACCTCATAAATAGGCATGAGCCATGCCAGCAGGGCAGTCCGGTAGAAGACACAAATATAGTGCTGTGGAGGCTGTCTGTGGTCCTCAAGTCTGTGGGGGCGCCCTTAGGCCATGGCTCGGTGCTGGAAGGATCCTGCCACAACACATAAATTAAACCCTTCCTGGTGGCACAGAAGCAAGTGTGAGCAAAGTGTGAGTACTGCAGCACTATTGGGGACTTACAGGGGGGAGGGAGACTGTCACATGTAGCCAGTTCTCTCTGAAGACTGCATTGTGCCAAGTCTTCATCCTTTCCCTGGGAGATCTCCTGCAGAGTCAGTCGAGTGGGCTGAAGAGAGAGTCAGTGTGGAGGACTTCTGTGTGAAGTTAGCCTGGAGGGCAAGTGAAAGGAGCAGCTGCAGCCTGGTGGGTTGGCAGTGCCCAAAAAGGTGGTGCTGAGATCAGTATCCACAGGAGGGAAATTGCAGGCTGATCACTGTATTCTGTTACACAACAAGGGGCTTTGTCTTCCTGTCTACAAAGAGCTATTACTAAGTCTGACTGTGCCTGTCAGATACATTTGAGTGATTCAGCTGGAGTCTGTAAGCAAGTAAAGTGCAGGAGCAGTGTCAGTTAGGTTGTTTATAGATTGTGTATAGGAAGATGTCCCTGAAGATGTTGCTAAAGTGTTGTTGCTGAAGTCAAGTGGTTATTCCACAATTTCCCATCCCCATATGAGTTATTAAAACTCAATAAATAAAAAAAACATGGACTGTTTTGAGTGCCTGTGAAGATTTGCTGTGCCTGGCTGTGCAGGGTGGGGGATCCCAGTTTACTTGCGGCTCCTTAGGGTGCACGCTACATTCACAAAGCCCAAGCCATGTTACTTATTACTGTGATTAAATCAAATGGCCATTCCCTAGCCTACAAAAAAGATATGTCTTGCCCATCAATTGTAATTACAGCAGGAAAGGAAATAAGCATTCACCAGACACTCAAAATAGTAGCTGATGTAGTTTACTGTATAAGAATAACCTAAATATGATGACAAATTTTTATTATGTTCCATGGTGTTGCCATTAAACAGGTATTGTTTGTGCACATAGCGTATTTGTCACAAAATGTAATTTACCTTTTCCCTCTAAAATAAAGGTATAGATCCTCCTGTCACATGATGACAAATTTACACACCTCCAGGCAATAGAATTCCTAAAAAAAAAGCAATCTCACATAAAATGACCCTGTCAGCGCAGGGTCATTTATAGCCAAAACCATCATTACCAAAATATAAAGAAATATACTTATCAATGGTTTGTGTCTTGAAGCAAAATGACGTGGTTGCTCCTTTGCCACTGCAAGTATTCAACTGGTTGGATGGGTTAAAGAATTGTTTTCCTTACATCCAGTGGTTCCTCATGCTGGTTCCTATATCCAGTAGTGATGTATAAGCTAGCAGGACAAACCACATCATGCGTCAGGAGAATACGTATTTCACACAACTCAAAGGTTTGGAATACATGCAATGGCTGAGGAAAAGCAAAGCAGAAGCATTTCAAGACACATAGATTCATAAAGGTAAGTGCATTATCATCTTTTAGCAAGCATTGGTTTTGGCTACAAAGTGATTTTGTGCTGGCAGGTTCTCTTTAAGTATAACAAAGATGCTTCTGGCCACCAGCAGCCTTAGAGGTGATTTACTAATTAATCTTGCTGATTGTTTAAAGACATGAATCATGTACATTTCCTACAGTTATTACATCAGTCTGCTGAGACTAGCATATCTACTTATCAGTCTGCTGATATATATATATATATATATATAGAGAGAGAGAGAGAGAGAGAGAGAGAGAGAGAGAGAGAGAGAGAGAGAGAGAGAGAGAGAGAGAGAGAGAGTCAAGAGCTACAGATTCAAAGTTTACTAAACTTATTACAGAAATGCTTTTATATTAATTAAGAAAAAGTTGTGTGTGGCCTCTATCAGTCAACTCCTTTTACAAAGCAATAGACGTGAAGGAAACAGCTCTAGTAGTAGGGTTGGGGGTCTGAATAATACTCATAGCATAAGGATAAAATTATTTTATTCAGAAAAGTTTGATCTGTAGGAAATACTGTAGCTTTGCAAAAGCTAATTACTAGTTTTAGAAAAGCAAAGCAAAGCCCAAAAGCTTTAACTTCTCAATGATAAGGGAGGTACATAAATTGGAAGGGTAAAATAGCAAGCATATTTTATTTATTTATTTGTTTATTTATTTTTAGCATCAACGATCTCATGAAGATTCCACTGCCCTAAAATATAGCTTCTATGAAGTGATAACAGCAGAACATACAGCTTCCTTGGAGTTACAAGCCCTACAGAAAAGATGCCTTGTTCCTGGCTGGTACGCAATACATTTAGAACGATGGTTAACATACTTCCCACCCTCACAGGTAATATAACGGGGTGAAATTATTGTTGTACGTCTAGTCTAAAACTTAGTACATATATGCACCTTAGTCAAAAGTATTTACAAGCATTATAAAGCTTTGATAACATAACTAATTTAAGCAGATTAAACCCCCAAGCTACACACTGATAAAATTATATGAGACATTTAGAGCTTATAAATAAAATTGTAAAAATCCGCGCAACTGATAATTATATTATATGACAGTCTTATACCAATGATGATCACATAAAATCAGCAGCTGTGCACAAGGTCATACATCGCAAGAAACCCCAAAACGTATTAATAAATAAATGGTGCAGCGTTAACAACTCAATAAGATCATGAGTCCATAAAAATAGCAAATCCAAAAGATGGTAAGTGTTCACAGATGAAACAAGCAGAGAGAGTCCCAATCCGTGTCAGAAAGGAAAACAAGATCACACTGGTGCCACTCAACACCCCAGCTGTTATACTCTTACCAGAGAGCATGCGACCCCCTGATAAGAGTGGTCAAACACGCTTTGTTTACGAGTTAGGTGGCCTCCCCTCCTGCTGCTGCAATCAAGTAGTCTCCCCTCCTGCTGCTGTATTCACTATAAAACTTCAGACCCAGCTGTTGAACCCGACACTTCAAATCACTCAGATGGAAGGATCAATCCAGACATGTAGGAATAAAGGGCCCCAATAGTGTAATAACGTTTTCACAAGTTTAATAATAAAAGGAATAAAACTTACAAACAATTCGTCTTTGATAAAGCATAAATGGAACATCCACCAGGAAGGAAAATGGCCGCGCCGCGGCTGCGCATGAGCAGATGCGTGATGACGATAACAGAGGAGTGGTCAACATGCGGGCGTAGCTCCAACCGGTTTCGTCAGAGTTGATGTCATCAGGGATATGCCCACACGCACGGACCACTCTATTTATACCTAACATCAGCCCGGGAGGGCCAATCAGCTCTCACATTTCATGTTTTAATTATCTCTGTTCCTCCTCCATTTCCAATAACCAAACCAACCATAAACATGGCGGATTCCCACAGTGGGGACACTTTACACACATATTCCAGAAAGGAGTATTTACAAATTTCACCTACTTAGCGGAAGGTCAGAAAGATGCAAAACTCCCTGTTTTAAAGTTATTGTACTGGCCCGCATACCAATGTAATTCCCCAAAACTTACCAGAATATATACATATAGGTGGGAGGTGCGGGTGGCAGGCCCGCATTTTTTAACCCCCTTAGGAGGTCCACTCCACCATAATAGAAAAAGGGGCATAATCATTTTAAGGTTCCGAAGGCATAAAGGAAGCTGATTGGGGATCCCCCAAACTTATGCGGTATCTGCCAAAACATCTTTATTATCCACTTTCAACCTTACTCCCAATCACATAATAAAAAACAATATTATAAAGGCTAATATGAAACAGCCAGTAAAAATATTGATTTATCAACTATATTCCCTATCTGGTGATAAATATTATAAAGGCTAATACGAAAACAACCAATAAAATTAATTTATATATTCATCCTAGGATAGTGCAAGGTGCCCCCTGCTGGAAGAAATGTAAGTATTCCCAGCCCCATCACTAGGGATTAAATTCTGAATCATGTCAAAGATACATATAAACAAATAAAAATTAAAAATGTGAAAAAAATGTATATAAAAACCAGGGGATAATTATAACCAGAAACCGATCCCGTGGTGGCAGGCATTAAATTGCCACGAGCCTCCCCTACTCTCTATCAACCGATATTTTGTTGCCACGGGCCCATAACCTGTCAAAAAAAAACTTCCTTCCTGTCAAGGGTTAACTGTTATTTATATAACAGTTCAGGTCCCATTCTACATTCAAACCGAATGGCATATAACACTTTAATCTATATATCCAACTGGTTTCTGCTTGGGATATACATCTTTTGGCATTAGCTCCCCTCCAATGTCCCGTGAATCTCTCCAAGGCTATAAACTTGGTACCAGCTAGACTTCTTCCATGTTTTAGGTCATAGTGCTTCGAAACGCTGTGTCCCGGGAAGCCCTTTTTGATGTTGCAAATATGCTCTCCCAATCTGGTGGCTAGACTCCGGGTGGTTCTTCCCACATAATCCAACCCACATGGGCACTTAATAAGGTACACAACGTTTCGAGTACTGCACGTAATACAAGTTTTGATTTCATATTCCTTCCCTGTAACTGAGGAACTAAAGGATGTCACCTTCCTTCCTTTCAGGGAATTTACCTCACATGCCTTACACCTATGACAGAAATAGTATCCCTTTAGGTCCCCAAAAAATACTGGTCTAGTAGGTGGATCAGGGACATTAAGGGCAATTTTATTTCTTAAACTTCCGGCTCCCCTAAAGATTACCCCTGCTTTATCCGGAAGTGTTGGTCCAAGGATGCGATCTCCTTTTAGGACCGGCCAATGCTTATTAATAATTCTCTTAATCATATAATGTTGTTCAGTATATGTTGTGAAAAAAGAAAAAGACCAGTCCTGATTCTGATTCAAATTGGGGGGCTTGTCCGAAATCAAATCCTCTCTATTCCGTAGTTCAACCTCTCTGATGGTTTTCACCGGGGTTGCCTCCTCATAACTTTTCTCCAGAAATCTTTTCTTTAGGATGTCAGCTTCCCTCCGGAAATCCTCCATCTTTGAACAATTACGTCTTAGGCGGAGAAACTGTCCTTTGGGAACTGCTGAGATCCAAGCTGCATGATGACATGAGTCTGTGGGGATGTAACTGTTCCTTTTAAAAAACGTGGAGGTGATCAAACTGTCACCCGAGACTTTAATGGTCAGATCCAAGAAGTGAATCTCCGAGGGATGAATTTCAGATGTTAAAATTATGCCCTTCTGGTTGTTGTTCAAAACCTCCAGAAATCTTCTAGCTGACTGTTCATCTCCATCCCAGATGAAGAAAATATCATCTATGAACCTCTTCCAGACTATTAGTTCTGATCTTTCAGTCCCAAAGACTTCCTCCTCCTCCCACCTAGCCATGAAGATGTTTGCCATGCTGGGGGCAAACTTGGCCCCCATGGCAACCCCCTTCCTCTGCAGGTAGAAGGAGCCCTGACACCAAAAATAATTGTGTGCCATTGCATACTCCAACTCGGAACCTTAAAATGATTATGCCCCTTTTTCTATTATGGTGGAGTGGACCTCCAAAAATACGGGCCTGCCGCCCGCACCTCCCACCTATATGTATATATTCTGGTAAGTTTTGGGGAATTACATTGGTATGCGGGCCAGTACAATAACTTTAAAACAGGGAGTTTTGCATCTTTCTGACCTTCCGCTAAGTAGGTGAAATTTGTAAATACTCCTTTCTGGAATATGTGTGTAAAGTGTCCCCACTGTGGGAATCCGCCATGTTTATGGTTGGTTTGGTTATTGGAAACGGAGGAGGAACAGAGATAATTAAAACATGAAATGTGAGAGCTGATTGGCCCTCCCGGGCTGATGTTAGGTATAAATAGAGTGGTCTGTGCGTGTGGGCGTATCCCTGATGACGTCAACTCTGACGAAACCGGTTGGAGCTACGCCCGCAAGTTGACCACTCCTCTGTTATCATCATCACGCATCTGCGCATGCGCGGCCGCGGCGCGGCCATTTTTCTTCCTGGTGGATGTTCCATTTATGAATTGTTTGTAAGTTTTATTCCTTTTATTATTAAACTTGTGAAAACGTTATTACACTATTGGGGCCTTTTATTCCTACATGTCTGGATTGATCCTTCCATCTGAGTGATTTGGAGTGTCGGGTTCAACAGCTGGGTCTGAAGTTTTATAGTGAATACAGTAGCAGGAGGGGAGACTACTTGATTGCAGCAGCAGGAGGGGAGACCACCTAACTCGTAAACAAAGCGTGTTTGACCACTCTTATCAGGGGGTCGCATGCTCTCTGGTAAGAGTATAACAGCTGGGGTGTTGAGTGGCACCAGTGTGATCTTGTTTTCCTTTCTGACACGGATTGGGACTCTCTCTGCTTGTTTCATCTCTAAACACTTACCATCTTTTGGATTTGCTATTTTTATGGACTCATGATCTTATTGAGTTGTTAGCGCTGCACCATTTATTTATTAATTTAGAACTTATAAAACTATGCTCAGTGCAATTCAAAAACAGTACTATACAAAAATGGTGATAATGAACTAATACAATTTTGGCAATGGAGAGTTTCTATCACTCCTCTCAGACCTCACAATCCAAGTCTGTGACTTCGTTCTGCCACCAATCTTGTACCCCAAGCTCTCCAAACCCACACACAAGTCATCTTGCAATTAAGGGATATCCCCACTTGTCAAAGTGGAGGGAGATTTGTTGGCCACCTGGTTCCCAGGCATTTTCAATGCCCAAAATATGGGCCCAAAGTATGGTATCCTGGGGCTATAAGCTAGAATTATATTCTCTGTCTCTGCCCTGCTTCATGACCAATTACCCATCTATTCTGCAAAGACTAGTGGACCCTCTCACTGTCATGGCTTAGCTCCTCAGTCAGGGGGGCATAGCCATCATTTAAGAAGAGCAAAGGGTTTCTATTGAAATCTGTTTACTATTTCAAGGGGTCAAGGGGGGCATTCAACCCATACTGGATCTAAAAAGCTCTCAACACCCTTCTTTGAATTCAAACATTCTGCAGGGAATCTACTTCCCTCCACTTTCTGGCCTCTGTGGACTCAAGGATGCATACCTTCAAGTTTTTGTCTATCCGACACTTTATTGTTTCCTATGCTTTCCTGTCGGCACACAAAATAACCAGGTCATCGTCTTTTGTACTGTCCACTACACCTCAGGTATTCACAAGGCTGTTGGCCAATGTGCGTGCTCTACTTTGCTCTTGTGGTATTACCATTTTGGGATATTTGGAAAATGCTTAATGGGGGAACAATTAGCACAGGCCCTATCAGCCAATGTCTTAAAGAGGTTTGGATGGATCCTGGGCCTCCAGAATTAGCACTGAGGCTGACTCATTGCTTGGAGAATCTGGGCCATCTCTTGGATACTTATCTGTCAAGGGTTTATCTTCCATGGGAAAAATTTCTGACTCTCTGCTTCCATGTTTGGACTCTACAGTCAGAAGCCAGCCTACCCTTTATTTTTGCAAGAGGGTCCTGACCTTGGTGGTAGCCTCCATCTGAGGCAATCTCAACTCAGCATTCTGGGTGGATTTATTAAAGGCAAAAAGACTGTGCACAACTTGCAAGAGCAGTTGCACTCTTTTTCCCCACAGCTTAGTAAATGTGGTAAAGCTTCACTTTGCAAAGAATACCTAATAAAACATAAAGAAAATAAAAAAAAGCATTTTGACTTTCACGTGATTGGATAACCCCATTTACTAAGCTCTAGGGAAAATATGTGCAACCACACTTGTAAAATACACAGTCTATTTGCCTTTAGTAAATTCTCCCTTATGTCTGCATGAGACAAATAAGCTAATTCTCTGAATCATCACATTGCAAGATTCCTTCCTGCCAGCCTTATGATTTTGGGAGTCTTGGAAATCGTCTTGGTGCAAGGCACTTGGTCACTGGAAGGAGCTCATCTCCTGATCAACATTCTGGAACATTCTCAATATCCTTTCATGCTGTACCACTGAATCATCTGATTTGGTCAGTTACCCCCACGGCTGTTGCTTACATCAACCATCAGGAATAAACAAGAAGTCCCACAGATCTAAGAGAAGCCAAGCAGATTCTAGCTTTGAGTGAACTTCATGTTTTAGCTTTGTCCACGGCACACAAGTGGGGCATGGCCAATTGACAGAAGGACTTTCTCAGTTGACAACATCTGAGGCAGAAGAATTGTCTTTGCACGCAAAGGTGTTTCAGGGTCTTCGTCACAGATGGGGATGTCATACATTGACCTGGCCTCCAGATTCATAAGCAAGCTGCCCAAATTTGTCTCCAGGTCCAGGGATCCTATAACATTCACAGTGGAGATTAACCATATCTATGCCTTTCCTCCTCTGCTACCCCTCATTGCTTGCTCCACAGGATTGAGATGGATGGTATTCCTGTGATTCTCATTGCACCGAACAGGTCCAGGAGGATGTGATACATGGACCTCATCAGATTCCTTGTAAATTCTTGGCGGGCCCTCCCAGATTGTCCAAATCATATGTTCCAATGATTGGTTTACCACCCTGCTTCTCAGTCACTTTAACAGCCTGGATGTTGGAACCCAGGTCCTGAGGAACAGAGGTCTTCTGGATTTAATTAATCCTATGCTCTTGAAAGATAGGAAATCAAATTCTTCTAAAGTCTACCATTGAACATGGAAAGTCTAATTCTCTTGATGCAAGACAAGGAGATTCCATCCCAGAAATTTCACTGTAAGATGAATCCAATCTTGTCTTGATCAATGGTCAGATTTAAGTATCATCACGGGTGAAATGTCAGCCTTAGCAGCTCTATTACAGACACCTTTTTCCTCTCAGTCCTTAGTCATACACAGTGTTGCTCACATTGTTCCACCTGTACATTCCCCAGTGACTCTATGGGATCTCAACATGGTTCTGTAGGCACTTCAAAAGACCACCCTTTGAACCCATTAGGAATATTCCCTTGTCTGTATTATCCACAAGGTTGATTTCTTGTTGCCATCAATTCTGCGAAAAGAGTTTCTGAGTTGGTGTCTAGGGATGAACAGATGGTTCAGGGCGGGGATAGCACTTACATTATTTTCAAAGTATGGTGACTGGCCATATTTTGGCAATGATGTTACCACTTTCTTAGTTCCTTTCCTTGTATAAATAAAGTGCAGCGCTAATATCAAAGTGCTAATTTAAACCATATAAAAGTTATGTACATATGAATAAAGTGCACACTGCAGAGTGAACAATAAAGTTCATCAAAAAAGTCAATATAGAAATATATATATAAAAATCCATGTAAAGTTCATTTCAGCGATAAACTTGTAATTGTCTTCCAAGAAATCGTAATTTCCTCCGCCACACATGATTTTCCACCACCATGGACTGTAATTGGTACTCTTACCAGAGAGGTAAATAGGCACATATGTCAAACTATCAGCATATCACCATGGATAGTTACACCTGGAACATAAACCACTCACAAGTTCTCACTGTATCTTGAAATGCAACACAATCCACCCTCATGGAAAAGAATGAAGCCTCCACATAGTGTGATATTGTATGGCTTAAGGTGTCAGGCTCAGACCCCAGTTGAAGTCTTTGTTAGACAAAACATGTCGGTTGATGGAGAGCCAGCCCCCTATCATTGCGCCTACAGTCTACTTGGAATTCCTTGTATATATGCCTACATGAACGTCCTTGATGTAAGTGCATTACTTTATAATAAATGCCTTAAGCCATACAAGATCACAGTATGTGGAGGCTTCTTTCTTTTCCATGAGGGTGGATTGTGTTGCATTTCAAGATACAGTGAGAACTTGTGAGTGGCCTATGTTCCAGGTGTAACTATCCATTGTGATATGCTGATGGTTTGACATACATGCCTATTTACCTCTCTTCTCTGGTAAGAGTACCTATTACAGTCCATGGTGGTGGAAAATCACGTGTGACGGTGGAAATTAAGATTTCTTGGAAGTCACGTACACACAAGTTTATCACTGAAATGAAATTTACATGAATTTATATATATATTTCAATATGGACTTTTTTTTGATGGACTTTATTGTTCATTCTGCACTAGGGATGGGCCTGCTGTTCTAGTCGAACTTGAGTTTGACTCGAACAACGGGCGTTCGCCGTTCATGAACATTAGAACATTATGAGGCATTCGTGGGAACTTCGAGCACCCCATAATGCATTCCAATGACGGGGGAAATGCCGCCCGTTGATTGGCCAAGGCATGCACATAACCTGCATGCTTTGGCCAATCACACAGCACTCTGCTGTGAGAGATATAATTGGCTAAAGGCAGTGTGCCTTTAGCCAATCACTGCTCAGCAGCCTCAATCCACACCCCACACTATATAAAGCCGCTTGTATAGCGGCTCTATGTAGTGTGTGAATAACGGTGGAAAGTGAGCTTAGCTAGTGAGTGACATGCAGGCAGTTCAGTGTAGCTAGTGAAGTGATTATTGTGAAAATCATATAGATAGATAGATAGATAGATAGATAGATAGATAGATAGATAGATAGATAGATAGATAGATAGATAGATAGGAAAATCTATATACAGATAGTTAGTACAAACAGTTTAGTGTAGAGTGAAATATATACTAGATATATAGATAAATAGGGCAATCTATATACAGTCAGTTAGTGCAGTGCAGCCTAGTGGAGGAGAAGGTGGTCCAGTGTAGTATTTGATGACACAAACGCAAGTTTATTTTATTCATCTGGTGAGTGCATAGCGTGCCTACACATGTGGTGGTGGAGCACTCCAATATATACAGAAGAATTGATCTTCATGTGGACACCCATAGTCTTCCTGCACTTGGTGGATGGGCTTATATACCTCTTCTTAGTATTGAAGACATTTATTCCCCCTATGTGAAGGACTCAAATACTGGACACTGTTGTTGACTCTAGTTACTTTTATTTTCACTTAACGAATCTGGATTTGATAGACTCATCTGTGTTTTTTTGCATTTATTATTTTGATATTGCACTTTATTATGCACTGCACTTGTGTTATTTATGAGTAAGCGCCATAACTTTCTTACCTCAATTCTTACTTAATTGATGGGAAATTGTTCCCATTTATGAAAGTAGGCAGCATAACTCTCTTTACATCTGTTTTATACACATTTTTGGTGGCGCCATCCTGGTTTATTTACATCTAGTACAGGCAGTGCAAGAATATATATATACCTTCCTAGTGTATATATATATATATATATGTATATATATATATATATATATATATATACATATATAATGCAATGCCTTTAGTGTATACCATATACAGCTAATTCAGTGTATAGTATATAGCGTCTGTTCAGGCAGTGAAAGAATATATATATATATATATATATATATATATATACATATACATATATATATATATATATATATATATATATATATATATATATACACACACACAGTGTATTGAGTGTACATTATATATCAGTGCATTATGGTGCATTCGGGGATGTACATACAGTATATTGTACACTTGACGTGGTGTCTTAAAATATATACAGTTTTTAAACTAATTTACAACAGTAGGGCCCGTTCCTGTGCCCAGCAAGAGTAACTGCAAGGGGTTACAGTGTTCTGGCACCGCCAACATCCAAGGCCCAATTTTTAAACACCTGTTTGACTGGGTCATGTCATCACAATTTTTAAACTCATTTACAACAGCAGGGCCTGTTCCTGCACCCAGCAAGAGTAACTGCAAGGGGTTACTGTGTTCTGGCACCGCTAACACCCAAAGCCCAATTTTTCAGCACCTGTTTGACTCCTTTTATTTTTGCGTCCTTTTTTTCCCACACATAGAGCTTTCTTTTGGTGGTATTTGATCGCCTCTGCATCATTTCTGATCACCACTATAAACAAAAAAAAGTGACAATTTTGCAAAAAAAGCCAATATTTCTTACTTTTTGCTAAAATACAAATCCAAAAAAAATATAAAAAAACAAATTTATTCATTGGCTGATTTATATTCTTTTCCTCATATTTTTGCTAAAAAAGATTGAAGGGGCGTGGCTTGGACTCAGTCGAAGATGGCCACATAGACCTTGAGCTCCGCCACTCCACAGCCCTCCACAAAGCTCTCCCGGGCCGACAACACCTTCTACAGTGGGACAGAGATGGGGAAGTCTGACGCTGCCCGCTCCAGATCACCCAGGGCGCCCGACACGCAGCTGAGCACAAATATACCGGTGATGTTCCGCTCCAGATCCCGCTCCAGGGAGGCGGCATCGTCGCAGGCCTCAAGCCAGGGAGTGGAGGTGAGTCAGCACAGCCCTATACGCAACGGCCAGGCTCACACAGCGACAATGCAGCAGCCCTACCACAATAGGCTATCTGCATAGAAGACCTCAGGGGAATAGCAGCGGACATTAAATCCACATTGTCCGCTGCCATTGCAGATTTAAGGCTGGATATGCAGGCCATAGCGTACCGCATGGATGACATTGAGGATACAGTGGACAGGCATGAGGCAGCCATCATGACCCACAGACGCACATTGTCTGCACAAACACTGCATCTAAGAGACATGCATAGAAGCATTGACGTATAGGTCGGAATTTAGACGTTACCGTCGCCTGTTACACCTAAATTACAGGCGACGATAAGGGGACTCCAGAAGATACGTCTATCGGATAACACCATCCCGACGACGTAACAGCGACACACTCGGACCGGCAACGCATATCCCGACACGACTGAGTGGAGGTGAGGGACCGAACTCCGGACGCTGCTACGGCGGAGGGACCTCGCCCTAGACCTCGCCTTGTAGTGGCCATATAAACACGAGTCGACGCACAGCCCGCGGGACCCACTAGACCTCGCCCGTCGCAGTCTGAAGGGGTAGAGACAGGGTGACATCTTCCACAACAGCCGGGCCCTC
>BLSH010078486.1:8126-31253 GCA_018402905.1 Glandirana rugosa | reverse complement strand
CAGAGGAGTAATGTTATTGGCAGGACCGATCTACAGGGCCAGGCCAAAAATCATTGGCCTGGCCCTGTAGATTGAAAGGCCCTGTATCAAATGCCGTTGCAGCGCCCGCGCCTAGGGGGCGCGCGCACGCACACGGCTCGTGATCGCGGCCACCGTAATATGACGGCGACTCGCGTAATAGAGCCAGCTTGTCGCCGTCAAATGCCGATCAGCGGTCGGCAAGCGGTTAATACAAGAAAGGATTTTGCTTGCTTTGGAAACCGCAGCTTGGCATTGCATGCCATTATTAAGCTTATTATCTACCAGAACCCCCAGATCCTTCTCCACTATGGATTCCCCCAGTTGTACCCCCCTAGTATGTACGATGCATGCATATTCTTAGCCCCCAAGTGCATAACTTTACATTCATGAACATTAAACCTCATTTGCCACACAGTCGCCCAATTAGACAGTGCATTGAGGTCTGCTTGTAAGTTGGAGTTGAGTTGAGGTCAGGCCACAAAAGACCCTCCTGCTGTATATCTCCTCCTGTGATGTGCCACCTGTGTGGATCCTGAGGTATTGCCAGGCCACACAAGGACCCTGTGACTATTGCCCTGTGAGTACCATCTTGCTGTGTTCCTCTCCTACAATGTGTTATCTGCATGGACCCTGGCTTGAGGACAGACCATACAAGACCATCCTGTTATGTTCACAGTGGTGAATGTGCGTTTGAGTGATTTATTTCATGTTTCCAAAAGACTGACATTTACTTTTAGACATTGCATGGCACTACTTCTTTTGCTATACATACTGGATAGAATTCTGTGTTTTATTCTTATTCTCTTTGTATGGACTTTGCACAGATGCACTTCTGCTGCCATGTATGCTGGGTGTAACACTGAGTATGTGTTCATTTTTGTACATACTTGCTCTAGTTCAAGGATTCAGAAAGCATTCATATTTGCCTATGTACAGGTGTACTAAAAGGGGCAAAATACTTTTGTACTGATATAAACAATCTTCATACTGTTACGGCCTTCCAGCCTCATCAGTAGAGTTGAGCGAACACCTGGACGTTCGGGTTCGGAGGGTCCAAACGAACTTTGGGAAAAAGTCCGGGTTCAGCACTGAACGTTGCCCGAACTTTATCCCGGACCCCGAACCCCATTGAAGTCAATGGGGACCAGAACTTTTAGGCACAAAAATGGCTGTAACAATGTCCTGGCAAGTGCTAGAGGGCTGAAATAGGAAGTAAAATGGGGGTAAGAGTAGGACAAGTGCCCTATAAAAAATGGGGATTGGGAAAATAAATTAAAATCAAATAAACTAGGAGATGATTTTTGAACAATAATGTGTCACTTACAGCTGCAGCTAGAACCTCTCCCTTTAGAACTAGGAGATGATTTTTGAACAATAATCTGTCCCTCTAAGCAGAAGCCTCTACCTAGTGCAGTCAGATCTCTCAAAGCAGCAGTATGTGAAATCTCAAATTACTCCCACAATCTCATCGTTGTGTTATGCAGAGTTTGATCTGCAATCTGTCCCTCAAAATCTCAAATTTCTGCAATCTGTCCCTCAGTGCAACAGCAGTAGTAATCTCAGGATGCAGCATCAGATGTTAAAATGTCTGCAATCTCTCCCTCACAAAAACGCAGGCAGCTTCCTCTCCCTACACTAACCCAAGAGCATGTGACATGCAGCACTGTGACTCCAGCCTCATATAGAGGCTGGGTCACATGATGCACTGGCCAATCACAGCCATGCCATTAGTAGGCATGGCTGTGATGGCTTCTAAGGGTAAACCAGTGAAACGCTTGTTGATTGGCTGCCCTGCAGCTATTCAACATGCGTGATCAAATACCCAAACCCAGAACTCGAACCCAAATGTTTTTTGAAACGTCCGTGTTCGGGTCTGGGTCCCGGACACCCAAACAATACAGTCCGGGTTCGCTCAACACTACTCATCAGCATGGGATGTTGGTTCTCATCATCAAGTGAAGTTCCACCAAGCAGGGTTCATATTTACACGTTTCGTTCTAGCTTCTTGTAACAAATCCACTTGTTTAGATTTTCTTCAATCCCACTTTTAACACCTTCATGATTCAGGAAAACATGCTCTGAATGACCAGGGGTAATGTCCATTCTTTCAATCGTAAAGCTGAAAATAAAACATATTAAGTAATAATGTTCTGTTGTTTTACAAATATTAAATACATAGATCTTAAGTTAAAAGGAATGTAAAGTGACTTTACACTTTTTTCCCTGTGTTCACTGTAGGACAGCATAGAAGTCTATTCTTTAACATGTGTGTATAGCTCCTGCTTCAAGGAAGTTCAGCTGTCCATGGTGTTAGAACAGGCCTTGCCCACCTAGTCACTTACCCAGGTCATAGGGATTACAAGAAACCCCTACCTTTTTATATTTCACCATCTAACTGTTTCAGACTATGCAGGTTCAGTTAAAGGTGCATGCATCTGAGATTGATACTTCTTTCCACTCTGAGTGAAGGGGAGCTGTTTGACTATTCTTACTCTAGACAGAAAGAAGCCATTGAGTCCCAATGATGGCCCTTAATGCATGGGTGCCGCCACCCTATCCATGCGCCTGGCCCCTTTCAGGACCCCGGGTGCATGGATTCCTATGGTGGGGGTGTTTTTTTAAGCACTTGAATAGATCCAGAGGCTCTAATAGGCTTCATAAAAGGGTGGGCTTGGGGTGCGCCCCGATCCCACCCAATTGTGTGACCATTGCGAATTAATTTTTGCTATTTTCACACTACAATGCCTCCCCGCCAATCAGGAGACAAGTCTGTGAGACCTGTTTCCAGATTGGCCAAAGCACCAGGTGATCCTATTGGATGCCTAGCGCTCTGGAAGAGCCACCGCTGCCTGCATGCCCACACTCCAAAGGAGGAGAGGAGGCGAGAGCACACCACAGCAGCACAACACTCCTGAACAAGTGCCTGACCTCCAGTGGGGGAGTTGGTAGATGCCGTCAGTCCCGCGCCGGGGGGGGGGGTGCTTGATGTAAATCCCGGGACGTGGGGTAGTTGCTGTCAGTGCTACCCCCCAAAGGAGAAACCCAACAGCCGCCACTGCCATTGACAGCCTTATTGGGGGGTGTTCTGTCTCAATCCACCTGTCTTTTTTAGACAGATCCAGACTGAACCACAATCTACAGTATATCGATGGATGATCATCTGTTTAAGTTTGCCTACTTTTGTTAAAAGGACCAGCCAACGTCCAGATCCATTGAAACAGAACGGATGAAAATGGATGCCATGCGTTTACATCTGTTCTGTTTATGTCTTTTTTTGTGGCAAGAAACATTTTTTGTTTATACTTTTGTCACCTCTGATTGGTCTCTGTAACAACTAAGAAACAACGGCTGCAAAAACAGATGTAGACTGATATGAACTGGAAACAGACGTGCAAACTGAATCATTTTTTTGTGTGAAAAGCGTGACTGAGCGAATGACGTCCATCTGAAAAGGGCCTAAGGATGAAAATCCCACTGGTACTACTAAGGGCTCATCTATTGTAGGTCCTGCAGAATGAAATGTTCTTCTAAAGTCACATCAGAAATTTGCTGACCTGCTGCCCAGAGACTAGAGATAGCCTGATCAGCTCCATTCTGATTCCAGGCATTGCTCCACCCTGTATCATTTTCCTGGGAAATCTATTAAAAAAATGGGCTACACCACCCTTTGTGGATCTGCCATCTGCCTAGCTCTCATTTTAAAAAGGAAATAGTTATTCCCAATAAGGAATTTAGCTTCCTTTATAAATCTGATGACAAACACTATAGTGCTCAAATCAGTAGTAGTGCTGTGAAAAACATAAAAACAAACGGAAAAAAAATTTGAAAAAAAAAATATATATATAAATAAAGTCCTCTGTGCTCAAACTGAATTTAAAAAAAAAAAACCAAAGCCTAAAGCTCGGTTCACACTGCCGCAACCTGAAAGTCTTGCAACCTTTGGTGCGACTTCCAGGCAACTTGACTACTACTTGATGTGACTTAGAAGTGACTTTGAGTCAACTTTCAGGGAATGCCTGGGTAAACTTCCTGTAATGTAAGATCCAAATCACATCAATATAGATGAGGATGCTTCTTGCAGGCGACTTCCATAAAAGTCTATGGGTACAAGTCGCATAGAAGTCTCCTTGAAGCTATTATCACACTGAAAACAGAGTTCTGAAGGTGAAGTGTTTGTTGAGGAGAAGCAAAACTGGTCTGAAAGTTGTTCCAAACCGCTTTTGGCTGAGAGGCAATATGATCTGCTGAGTTACACTGGATTGGGCTGATCGGCGGTAGTCACTGAAGGCACCATTGGTGATATGTTTAAAGTGGAAAGACACAGAAGTGGACTTTGCATTTATAAAATTACATTAATGTTTCTTGGAACCAAATGCACTGGACTCTTATGCTTTGTTTTAACTTTTTTTACTTTATTTTCACAGCGCTACTAGTGATTTGAGCACTATATTGTTTGATTACTTTATGATATTTATTTAACCACTTCCCGACCGCTTGCCGTGTTTTCACGGCGGCAGTTGGGCTGCCGTAAGCGAATCGCCATAAAAACACGGCGATCCGCGAACAGCTGCTAGGGGGCGCGCGAGCCCGCCGCACTCCCAAAGGAGTGTGCCCGCGGCTCGGGTGGACCCGATGTCCGCCGGCGAGCCGCGATGAGCGGCCACAGGGAAAGAATGGGGAACCGCCGATGTAAACACAGCGGTTCCCCGCACTGTTAGTGAGGGCATGGGAGATCTACTGATCCCGGTCACTGGGATAAGGTAAATCTCTCATGCCCATGGTAGCCCAGCCCCCTCACAGTAAGAACACCCAGGGAACACATAATCCCTAGCCCCCCCCCCCCCCCCAGTTTACCCCTTCACTGCCAATGACATTTATACAGTAATCAATGGACATTTAAATTTCTGATCGCTGAATAAATGTCATTGGTCCCAAAAAGTGTCAAAAATGTCCAACATGTCCGCCCCAATATCGCAGTACCGCTAAAAATCGTAGATCGCCGCCATTACTAGTAAAAAATAAAAAAAAATAAAAACCCCAGAAATTCTCACCATCCGTAAACATGGCAACTTTTGCGCAAACCAATCAATAAACGCCGATTGCGATTTTTTTTATCACAAACATGAGGAATTATATAAAAAAACGGTGAAAAAAAATGTTTTTTTAATATATTTTTTGGGGATTTGAATTTTAGCAAAAAGTAAGAAATGTGGGTTTTTTTGCAAAATGGTCGCTCTTCTTTTGTTTTTGAAATGACCGCCAAAAGAAAGCTCTATTTGTGGAAAAAAAGGACGCAAATTTTGTTTAGGTACAACGACCGCACGACCACGCAATTGTCAGTTAAAGCGACGCAGTGCCGAATCGCAAAAAGTGCTCTGGTCCTAAAGCTGGAAAACCTTCCGGTTGGTAAGTGGTTAAAAAGGGGTTAAATTAGCAGCAGTGATTTTTTTGGAGGATTTTTCGCATTTTATTATACATATACAGTATCTCACAAAAGTAAGTACACCCCTCACATTTTTGTAAATATTTTATTCTATCTTTTCATGTGACAACACTGAAGAGCTGACACTTTGCTACAATGTAAAGTAGTGAGTGTACAGCTTGTCTAACAGTGTAAATTTGCTGTCCCCTCAAAATAACTCAACACACAGCCATTAATGCTATGCAGTGGAATAACTTCCGTCTCCAACTTACAAGCAGACCTCAATGCACTGTCTAATTGGGTGACTGTGTGGCAAATGAGGTTTAATGCTGCTAAATGTAAAGTTATGCACTTGGGGGCTAAGAATCTGCATGCATCGTACATACTAGGGGGGTACAACTGGGAGAATCCATAGTGGAGAAGGATCTGGGGGTTCTGGTAGATCATAAGCTTAATAATGGAATGCAATGCCAAGCTGCGGTTTCCAAAGCAACCAAAATCCTTTCTTGTATTAAGAGAGGTATGGACTCCAGAGATAGAGACATTATTTTGCCCCCCTGTACAAATCATCAGAAAGACCTCATCTGGAATATGCAGTTCAGTTTTGGGCTCCAGTCCTCAAAAAGGATATCGGGGAACTGGAGAAAGTGCAGAGAAGGGCAACCAAACTAATAAAAGGCATGGAGGACCTTAGCTATGAGGAAAGATTAGAGGATCTGAATTTATTCTCTCTTGAGAAGAGGAGATTAAGGTGGGATATGATCAACATGTACAAGTATATAAGTGGTCCATATAGTGAACTTGGTGTTGAGTTATTTACTTTAAGGTCATCACAAAGGACAAGGGGGCACTCTTTACATCTAGAGGAAAAAAAGATTTAATCTCCAAATATGGAAAGGTTTCTTCACAGTTAGAGCTGTGAAAATGTGGAATAGACTCCCCCTCCCCCCCCCCCCAAGAGGTGGTTTGGGCAGCACAGTAGATTGCTTTAAAAAAGACCTGGATTCTTTCCTTAATGTAAATAATATAACTGGGTACTGACGGTTTTAGGTAAAGTTGATCCAGGGAAAATCCGATTGCCTCTCGGGGGATCAGGAAGGAATTTTTTTGCTATAGCAAATTGGATCATGCTTTGCTGGGGTTTTTTGCTTTCCTCTGGATCAACTGTGGGTGAAGGATTGTATATATCGGATTGTATGGTTATATATAATTTTTCTTTTTTTTGGCTGAACTAGATGGACTTGTGTCTTTTTTCAACCTGACTAACTATGTAATGTCTAAACAGCTGGCAACAAAAGTGAGTACACTCCTAAGTATCCAAATTAGGCCCAAAGTGTCAATATTTTGTGTGGCCACCATTATTTTCCAGCACTGCCTTAACCCTCTTGGTCATGGAATTCACCAGAGCTTCACAGGTTGCCACTGGAGCAGTGGTGTATCATCCATGGGTGCAGGGTGTTCACTGAACACGGGCCCTGAGGGGTGGGGGGGGGCCCATAGTGCTCTGACCAACACTGCACGCAAGGATGATCTGTCCCTGGTTGACATTGGGATTATCGGTGCAGTGTGAGCTTGCACACGGGCCCACTAATTTCATGATACACCCCTGCACTGGAGTCCTCTTCCACTCCATGATGACATCACAGAGCTGGTTGATGTTAGAGACTGTCACGTACCTGGTGGATGAGTCTGACTTATGCAGTGGGCAACCTCCCTTACTATCCTGACTCGGGAACCTCTGGTAGAGTAGACAGGTGGCTCGGGAGTGCAGGATGGCACGAGGGTCGGACTGGGTCACTGGTGTTGGTAGAAGTCCGTTGGTGCACTCGAGCACTTGAAGAGTGGTCGTACAGGCCGGGTTGTGAAACAGGCTGGCGGTGCGGTAAAAAGAGGAGCAGGCTGGTGGATGGTCGGGTCCAAGCAGGGTTGCCAACAGGCAGGCAGCAAAAGTACAGAAGGGTTAGGCAAGAGAGTGGTCGTAGACAATCCAGGGGTCAGTGCAGGCAGAAATCAGCAATGTCAGGCTAGCCGGGTCACAGGAACAGAGAATCAGAGTACAGGTTGCTCAGGAACACACACTAAATGCTGTAGATCAGACAGCACTTGCTACAGGGCGTGCACAGCTGAAATAGCCATTTTGCGCAGTTTCCGGCACGTGTGCGCGCGTGAATGCGTGTGAACACACAGATATCGCTAAAAAGTCCAGGAAATGCAGAATCTCCTCTAACATTGCCCCCCCCCCCAAGGGGCAGCCTCCGGATGCCCAGCCCGGCCTTCAGTTCAGGGTGACTCCTCCAAAAGGACCTGACACGTTCCTTGGCATGGATGTGTTCTTCGGGTACCCAAGAGTTTTCTTCAGGTCCATACCCCTTCCACTTAATCAAGAACTGTGTCACACTCCCTCTCACTCTGCAGTCGAGGATTGCCTCGATCTCAAACTCCTCTTCACCATCTATTATAATTGGTTCCGGAGGAGCCGATCTCCTTCCCGGGAATTAGTCCTGGGTTACCGGTTTCAACAGAGATACATGAAACACAGGATGTACCTGGAGAGAAGAAGGGAGGCTCAACTTGTACGCCACTCTATTAATTCTCCTCTTGACCCGAAAAGGGCCGATAAACTTGGGTCCCAACTTCTTGGAAGGACAGGCCAGTTTTAAGTTCTTGGTGGCCAGCCAGACTTGGTTGCCTGGGTGCAGATCCAACTCCCCTCGTCTCCCTCTGTTAAAGGTCCGCTTGCTAGATTCCTTGGGCCGGGATAATGTCTCCCGCAAGAGTTTGTTGTTTTCCACCAAGAAGGTGGCCATGTCTTGGACAGCAGGTACTGTACTTTCTGGTACCAGGTCAGGCAGGAAAGAGGGGTGGTAGCCGAGATTCGCCCAGAATGGTGACTGGTTAGTGGCTGAGTGGACCGTGTTGTTGTAGGCGAACTCAGCTACTGGGAACAGAGAGACCCAGTCATCTTGGGAGAACGAAGAATAGCACCTGAGATACTGCTCCAAAAAAAAGTGGGCCCCAGTCACGGCAAAAAATGTGGCGCGTGCAGCGCGCCACTGTGAAAATGGGCGTGGCTTAAGATGCACTAAATATTTGGCATGGCTAAAGGGGTGTGGTTTAAAGAGTCTGTGATGACTTACATAGTGCAGAATGCAGTAATGTTAAATAGGGAATGTACAGCAGGTGTATGGCGGTGGGTAGTATGTGCAGGAGAGGGGTGTGGAGTGTATGGAGGTGGGTAGTATGTGCAGGAGAGGAGTGCGGAGTGTATGGAGGTGGGTAGTATGTGCAGGAGAGGAGTGCGGAGTGTATGGAGGCGGGTAGAATGTGCAGGTGAGGAGTGTGGAGTGTACAATGGTGGGTATTATGTTCAGGATTGTGTCCGTAGGGTAGTGGACGTTGTCAGTAGTTCTTTATTTTTATTTTTTTAAAAGATTTTTACAAAAAATTTTTAGGGTTTTTTTTTTCATTTTTTCAAAAAAAATTTGGGGCAGTGGATGGTGTCAGTAGAGCAATGGACAGTGTCAGATTTTTTTTATTTTTATTATTTTTTTTCACAATTTAATTTTTTAAAATACATTTTTGTATATATTTTTTACAATGATTTGGGGGGGGGGGGGGGGGATTTAGACAGTGTCAGTAGGGCAGTGGACGGTGTCAATAGTTTATTTGGTTTATTATCTTATCTATTATATTTTACAATTTTTTTAGATATTTCTTTTAATATTCTTTTTTTTACAGTTCTTCTGTGGAAGGGGGTGGGGGGAAGGTATGAGGCAGAGGACGGTGTCAGTAGGGCAGATGTTGGTGTCAGTAGAGCAGTGGATGCTGTCAGTTTTTTATTTTAATATATTTATTTTTGTACAAATTAATGTTTTTAATTCGGGTCGGGGCAGTGGACAGTGTCGGCAGGGCAGGGAGGGGCAGTGGTGTCAGTATTTTTTTAAATTTTATTTCTTTACAATGGTATTTTTTATAATTTTTTTTTTTTCATTTTTTGTTTTAATCAGCACTGAACATGAATGGACGGGAAACAACAGCTCCCGTCAATTCATAAACTGAAGCAGAGTGACACACAAGTTACTCTGCTCAGTTATCACAGGACAGGAGAGCAATCGGTAACGAATGCTCTCAATGTCCAATTCAGACAAGGAAGGGTTCGGTAAATGACATATTTACCGGCCCTTTCCTCTGCTCTCCATCCTGACAGATCACCCCGACAGCTGGCAGGAGAGGACAGGAGGGAGCCGGCTGCAGGGATGACGAGGGGGGGGGGGTGCGGAGGAGAACAGTGGGTGGGGAAGAACGGGGGGGAACGGAGAAGGAGAATGGGGAAGCGGAGAAAGAGAACGGGGAAAGGAGGATGAGAACTGGAAGGACACAGTGATGGGGGGAAGAACAGGGGAGCGGAGAAGCAGGTGAACTGGGAGCCGGGGAAAGAAGGACATAGTGGGCTGGGAGATAACACAGGGAGCGGAGGAGGAGGACAACACGAACAGCCTGGGAGGATTGGTGAGGGGGATGAACAGCTGTAAGGACTGATAGCTGCGGGATGGAGAGTAGGAGAAGCGGCTGTCATGCAGGGTGATCGGTGCTTACAGCTGTCCCCTGTCACACCGATCATCCCCAGCTATCAAGGGACAATCATCCACGTGTGCAAGGTGGGTCACAGTGGGCCCTCCCCCCTCAGGGGCCCTTGTGCAGTGAACACCCTGCACCCATGGATGATACGCCCCTGTGGAGGAGAGTGCCAATTCAATTCCTAACAACAAACAAAGGGCTTTCCATACCCGAGAAGTGAAATGCACTCCCCGATCTGACACAATGTTGGCCGGGATTCTGTGGAGGCTTCCCTGATGAATGTTTCAACAGTTTGGGTGGCAGTAGATGTGCCCTTCATAGGAATGAAGTGAGCCATCTTAGTAAGGCGATCCACTATCACAAAGATGGTGATGAATCCGGCAGATGGGGGTAACTCCACTAAACAGTCCATGGACAGATGCGACCAGGGGCGACCAGGGGCACTCCGGAACAGGCAGTGGATTTAGCAGCCCCCAGGTTCTGTCGACCTTGTTACGGGCACAGGTGGGACAGGCCTTAATGTATTCTCGGCAGTCCTTGTCAGCCCGAGGCCACCAGAATGAACGTGCCAATAGCCCCACAGTCTTGAGACCACCAAAATGTCCCACCAGCTTATGATCATGGCACAACTCTAGGACTGCTAGATGCTGTTCTTCAGGGGTGGAGATCTTTGTGCCCAGCCACCACAGCCCATCATGCTGGGTCAGTCTGGGATCCTGAGGGATGGCGGACCCGGTAACGGACCGTTGGATTTTGCGAGAGGAGGTCCTCTTGGGTTAGTATAAAGCTCCGGGACTGGAGGATGGTATCCGGTAAAGTAGACTCCCCTGTTTTATGGAACATCCTGGAGAGGGCGTCCGGCTTCACATTTTTTGAACCAGGCCTGTATGTAATGTGGAGTTGGAATCGGGAAAAGAAGAGAGCCCAACGGGCCTGACGGGGCTTTAATCTTTTAGCTGTACGCAGGTTTTCAAAGTTCTTATGATCAGTGAATACCAGAACTGGATGTGCGGCTCCCTCTAGCAGGTACCGCCATTCCTGCAGGGCAGATTTTATTGCGAGTAATTCTCTGTCCCCCACATCATAATTTCTTTCCGATGGAGTTAGCTTCTGAGAGAAGAAGGCGATGGGGTGAAGAGCAGCTTTAGGCCCTTGTCTCTGAGAAAGTACCACTCCCACCGCTGTTTCGGATGCATCCACTTCCAGAATGTACGGAAGGGTAGGATCTGAATGCTTTAGAACTGGTGCAGAGGTGACAAGTCTTTTGAGTTGTTTAAATACCGCTTGAGTTTCAGGAGGTCCATAGGAAGCGTGTGTGCTGCTTTGTGAGCTGAGCGATGGGGGCGATGACGGCTGAGAACCACTTAATGAATTTTCAATAGAAGTTGGCAAAGCCAACAAAGCGTTGCACCGCTTTCCTGTCGGTAGGTGCCAGCCATTCCACAATAGCAGAGACCTTCTGAGGGTCCATGGTTATGCCAGAAACGGAAAGAATAAAGCCCAAGAACTTCTCAGCCTTAGCGTATAGTCCATGCTGATGCAGGCGGCTCAGTACGCTCTTGACATGGCTACGGTGCTCTTCCAGGGATGAGGAAAATATTAAAATATCATCCAGGTAGACCACTACGAATATGTCAAGGAAATCCTGGAAAACGTCATTTACCAGATGTTGAAAAGTGGACGGGGCGTTGCATAGGCCGAAGGGCATGACCAAATATTCGTAGTGGCCAAATTGGGTTCGGAAGGCCATCTTCCACTCGTCTCCCTCTCTGATACGAATGAGGTTGTAGGCCCTTCTGAGGTCTAATTTTGAGAATACCTTTGCCGAACCGAGTCTCTGAAATAGCTCCGGGACCAGGGGTAAAGGGTAAAGGTTCTTAACCGTGATCTTATTGAGGTCCCGGTAGTCGATGAAAGGTCTTAGGGACTTGTCCTTTTTCTCGATGAAAAATAGGATTTTTTGACTTACTGTAAAATCCTTTTCTCTGAGTTAATTGATGGACGCAGCCTCTTATTCTTGACATGTGGGGTTTATGCACCTTTCCCTTGGAGTGGACTAGACAGAACGTAGTTCAGCTAAAAGCAGATACAGCCCCTCCCAGGGAGCCGTCCTCACTCAGCATAACCCCTCCTGCCCTGCTCAGCAAGCCAGTTTGTAACAAGCAGTACAAACTCAAACAAAGAGGGGTGTGTGCTGTGTCCATCAATGAACTCAGAGAAAAGGATTTTACGGTAAGTCAAAAAATCCTATTTTCTCTGAGTTCATTGACGGACGCAGCCTCTTATTCTTGACATGTGGGGATGTCCCAAAGCAGTGTCACAATGAGGGGTGGGCAACAACAATAACAGTACCCAACAGAAGAGTTCTCCGGGAGGTGCCAGACGCATCTCCACCACCGCTTGCAAAACTTTGCGGCCAAAAAGCAGCATCCGAGGACGCTGCAGCATCAACTCTGTAAACTTTTTAACAAAAAGTGTGCACCGAGGTCCAAGTGGCCACCTTGCACACCTGAGAAACTGACGCCTGATTGTCGGAAAGCCCAGGAAGCACTAATCGCCCTGGTAGAGTGAGTCGTGACCAGAAAGGGGGGCTCCTGGCCCCAAACAGCATACGCACAGGTCACCGTCTGACATATCCATGGTAATGGTAGCCGACGAGGCCTCCAGCCCCTTGCGCGGACCATCCACCGCGACAAAAAGCACATCCGACCTCCGAAAAGAGGCCGTGGCCGCCAAATACACCCGCAGAGCCCTAACCACATCCCGGGAGTGCAAAGCAATCACCTTAGGATAAGACAGGCACGGACACAGTGAAGGGAAGACAATGTCCTCATTCATGTGAAAAGTGACCATGTGATTCATGTGACCACTTTTGGTAAGAAGGAAGGAAAAGGGCGCAAAACCGCCTTGTCCCTATGTAGGACCAAGTATGGAGACCTACAGGACACAGCCGCCAGCTCAGACACCCGCCTAGAGGATGTAATAACCACCAGGAAAACCACTTTCTCGAAAGCAGCTGCAGGAAAATTTCCCTGACATTATCGAAAGGCGGCTTCTGAAGCACTGGGAGGACCAGATTAAGGTCCCAAGGCGCCAAAGGCGACCGTACCTGGGGAGCGACATGACGAACCCCCTGGACAAAGGTACGAATCAGTGAGGGCGTCGCCAACGGACGCTGAAAAAGAATCGCCAGGGCAGAAAACTGTCCCTTAGGTGTGCTTAATGACAACTTGTGATCTAGGCCTTGCTGAAGGAAGGCCAGCACCCGAGCCACTGAGAAAGAACGGGGGTTCCATTCCCCCGCCTCGCACCAGGCGATATAAGCCTTCCAGGTGCGGTGATAAATCTTACGCAAAGTGGCCTTACGCGCCTCAAGCATAGTGGGGATCACTGAATCAGAGAGTCCCCTATCCTTTAACACCTGGGAATCAATAGCCAGGTCGTTAAGCCAGCGAGAGTAAAGCAGGGTGCAAGATGGGGCCCTGGGAAGCAGATCCCTGCGAAGCGGGAGACGCCAGGGAGCATTCACCACCACCGCACCATGTCGGCTTACCTGGGCCTCCGGGGCCAATCTGGCACCATGAGAATGGCCAGTATTTCCTCCCTTTCTATCCTGCGCATAGGCGCGGGAGCAGCACGAGAAGGAAAAAGGCATAGGTGAACCGAAAACGGGTCCACAGAGCCGCAAGGGCATCTGCCGCATCAGCCAATGGGCCCCCGCTCAGCTCACGAAGGCCTGTACCTTTCCGAGTCTGCCGAGGTGCCAGCCGAACCATGACTGGCATACCCTACTGCAGACAGATCTGCCGGAACATGGCCGGATTTAGGGACCATCCCCCCTGAACCAACCTCATATGACCATGGCACTCACTAGCCAACTCTCGACGCCTGAAAAGTAAGTGGCGGAGATCATCAGCACATGAAGTTCTGCCCACCGCAGAATGAAAACCACCGTCGAAGCAGCAGCTAAGCGTCTTGTCCCGCCCCGCTGCTCCACATATGCCACAGCCGTGGCAATATCCGACTAAGCTCAGACAGGACAAAACTACAGCCTCCCCGACCAGCGGGAGAGGCAAAGCCAGATGGCCCGAAGACCGGGAAATGCATCTGGACACGAGACTCCTCCTGGGACCAGCGACCCTAGGTCTCCAACACCCCCAGGACTACAGCCAGGCAGACTGGCGTTCATAGCGACCACCGTCCAAAAACAGGGAAGGAAACAACTTCCCCAAATGCAGGGCCTGAGCCCGCAAGTAGTGAGGATCTGGCCTGGCGGTCCAACCTGATCAACCGAACCAGGGATGAGGGGGACTTGTCCCACTGCGGAAGAACACCTCTTGCTGCCGAGCAGAAGTGTGACACCGCGCAAATGGGACCGCCACCATGGAGGAAAGCCAGTGCCCCAGAAGCCCCCTGCAAGGGGCCGGGGGAACCACCTTAGGGACAACGGGGACCGATCAGCTAACTAAAGCATCTGTGCTTGGTCATAGGAAGGAAAAGACCTCCATCCGGACTGAATCTCGGATCAGACCCAGAGCCTCCAAACGGTGTAACTGAGGCAACACCGATTTCAGGAGAAGCAGCACCCAGCCAGACTCCCACGGCGTGCACCTGGCAATTGCCACCTCAGCTCTCAGGACTGGAGCCGACTCCGCCCGCTAAGGCAGGTCGGCCAGATCCACCGTGATGCCCCTCAGCCTCACCGACCCTGAACCGGGGCCACCAATCCGGCGAGGACCTGAGGCGCAGAAACCAGGTAAAACGGGGAGAGTCATAACCATGTAGTGAGGCTCCAATACCGTCAAGGCGCAGGAAACGTCAGCGTAGGGCACACAGGGTGATACGTGGATGCGCCACTGCCCTGTCGAGATAAACAAGGAAGAGACCCTCGTGCGACACCAACATGGTGGCCAGACGTACACATACCAAACAGTGGAGGGGCACCGAGCCATACCACCTGGGCCCCGTTCTCCTTCGACCATAAGCAGGACGGAGTAAATCATGGTACACCCCGAGGACGGGGCAAGGGTATCCACCCCTTGATGAAGCCGGTTCCAAGCCAGACTGGCCGTCCGCCCAGGAGGACGGAAACGAACTCCCATTTTGTACCCAGACAAAATCACCCAGGGGACCAAAATGCAGAAAAGTCATCGACCGCAGGCATCGCCCCACCCAAACCGTGGGTAGGGGCAACCCTTCACGCTGAGAAGGACTTGTCTCCTGGCCTGTCGCACCTATGCTGCCAGGGACACTTCCGCCCATCTCTTGAAAAAAGAAAAAAAGAATGGGGAACCGCAGATCCCAGCAGGGAGCCAGGTCCTACTCCTGGCACTAGGCAGAAAAAAATGGCTTGCTGAGCAGGGCAGGAGGGGTTATGCTGAGTGAGGACGGCCCCCTGGGAGGGGCTGTATCTGCTTTTAGCTGAACTACGTTCTGCCTAGCCCACTCCTAGTGAAAGGTGCATAAACCCCACATGTCAAGAATAAGAGGCTGCGTCCGTCAATGAACGAAAGAGAAAATATCCCGGCATCGGCAGGAGATGTAGAGGGCTGGATAAATCCATTTTTCAAATTGTCTTCCAAATATGCCTTGAGGGCTGCGAGCTCCACCTCAGAAAGCGGGTATATCCTGCCGAAAGATACCTCTGCTCCTGGATGCAATTCTATTGGGCAGTCATATGTGCGGTGTGGCAGCAGCACATCCGCCCCCTTCTTGCTAAAAACATCCAGGAATTCATGGTATTCCATGGGGACTGCCAGGCGGGTTTCTGTATCCGGGTCCGGGCAGGGTATGGCGAGGGCCAGATCAACAGGCTGCGGGAAGCAGTGGTGAAGGCAATAGGAGGACATGACCTGCATGTTGCCAGTGACCTAGTTGATTTGTGGGCAGTAGGCCTGAAGCCAAGGGATCCCAAGGATGACAGGGAAAAGCGGGGATGCTATGGCGTCCAAGCAAAGAAGTTTCAAATGACCATCAGGAGTGCAGGCGAGAATGGGGACAGTCTCGTGAGTCACTGTGCCCGAGCTGATGGTGGACCCGTCGGCCAGATGAATCGTCATTTGGTGGGCCTTAGGCTGGAGGGGAACCTGATGCTGGGCTGCGAAGGTCAGGTCCATAAAACAACTGCAGGCCCCAAAGTCCTTGATTGCCCGGACAGAGCCATCTCCAACAGGCAGTTGCAGGGTGACGGAGAGCGCCAAATGGGTCATAGGGCTCGACAGGGACAGGACCCCTTCTTTGGTGGGGTAAGGACTCCTAGACCGCTTGGCTGGGCAGGTTCGCACCCTGTGCCCGGCAGCTCCACAATATAGGCACAAATCATAGGTCATTTGTCTTAGTCTTTCCTCTAGGGTGAGGCTTGGGCGTTGGAGGGTAACCACTGTTTCAGAGTGGCGTTCCTGTAGATGGCGATCGATCTGGATGGCCAGATCAACCAGTGCGTCCAAAGTCGGGGGAACACCCGCACAAGCTAGTTCATCTTTAAATGGCTCGGACAGGCCCAAGCGGAACTGGAAACAGAGGGCTGCAGAGTTCCAGGCGGTGTCGGCGCTACAACGCTGGAATTTGGCCACGTACTCCTCCGCCGTGCGGCGGCCCTGCCGGAGCGCAGCTTCGGCCGTGGCAGCCTGGTACGGGTCCTCTTACAGATGCGCCATTGCCGGGAAGAACCGTGCTAGACTGGTAATTTCTGGGGACTTCTGCTCCTTTAGCCGATGAGCCCAGGCCTGGGGCTCACCCTGGAGGAGTGATCAGTCCCACTTTGCTGGTTTCTTGAGAGAAGGTGCAGGGTTGGAGAGCGAAGTATAGTTTGCATGTGTTGTGGAACGCCCGGAATTTTTTACGGTCCCCTGTGAACCATTCAGGTAGGGGTACCTCGGGTTCCGAAGGAAGAGTGATGAGGGTGTGATCAGGGAGCGGGTCGGACCCGGATGCGGGTGGTGCGGAAAGCTCCAGGAGTTGGCTTTCCAGCCGCACATAATCATCTTGGAGAGACTTCACCGCCCGAGTAAGGCTGGCCAAATGTGCGCACAGTTCATCCGCTGGAGAGGGCTTCTGCGCAGTCTCAGGCATGGCTGTCTGATACTGTCACGTACCTGGTGGATGAGTCTGACTTATGCAGTGGGCGACCTCCCTTACTATCCTGATTCGGGAACCCATGGTAGAGTAGACAGGTGGCTCAGGAGTGCAGGATGGCACGAGGGTCGAACTGGGTCACTGGTGTTGGTAGAAGTCCATTGGTGCACTCGTGCACTTGAAGAGTGGTCATACAGGCCAGGTTGTGAAACAGGCTGGCGGTGCGGTACAAGAGGAGCAGGCTGATGGATAGTCGGGTCCAAGCAGGGTCGTCAACAGGCAGGCAGCAAAAGTACAGAAGGGTTGGTCGTAGACAATCCAGGGGTCGATGCAGGCAGAAATCAGCAATGTCAGGCTAGCCGGGTCACAGGAACAGAGAATCAGAGTATAGGTTGCTCAGGAACACACACTAAACACTGTAGATCAGACAGCACTTGCTGCAGGGCGTGCAAAGCTGAAATAGAGCCGTTTGGCGCAGTTTCCGGCGTGTGCACACGCGAACGAGCGTGAATGCGCAGATATCGCTAAAAAGTCCAGGAAATGCAGAATTTCCTCTAACAGAAACCTTGCGCTCCTCCACCCTCCATTTGAGGATTCCCCACCAATGCTCAATAGGGTTTAGGTCTGGAGACATGCTTGGCCAGTCCATCAACTTTACCCTCAGCTTCTATAGCAAGGCAGTGGTTGTCTTGGAGGTATGTATGGGGGTCGTTATGTTGGAATATTGCCCTGAGGCCCAGTCTACAACGGGAGGGGATCATGCTCTGCTTCAGTATGTCACAGTGCATGTTGGCATTTATAGTTCCCTCAATGAACTGTAGCTCCCCAGTGCCGGTAGCACTCATGCAGCCCCAGACCATGGCACTCCCACCACCATGCTTGACTGTAGGCAAGACACACTTGTCTTTGTACTCCTCACCTGGTTGCCGCCACACACGATTGACACCATCTGAACCAAATAAGTTTATCTTGGTCTCATCAGACCACAGGACATGGTTCCAGTAATCCATATCCTTAGTCTGCTTGTCTTCAGGAAACTGTCTGTGGGCTTTCTTGTGCATCATCTTTAGAAGAGGTTCCCTTCTGAGATGACACCATGCAGACCAATTTGATGCAGTGTGCGGCGTATGGTCTGAGCACTGACAGGCTGACCCCCACCCCTTCAACCTCTGCAGCAATGCTGGCAGCACTCATACATCTATTTCCCAAAGACATTCTCTGGAGATGACGCAGAGCACGAGCACTCAACTTCTTTGTTTGACCACGGCGAGGCCTGTTCTGAATTGAACCTGTTGTATGGTCTTGGCCACCCTGCTGCTGCTCAGTTTTAGGGTCTTGGCAATCTTCTTATAGCCTAGGACATCTTTATGTAGAGCAACAATTATTTTTTTCAGATTCTCAGAGAGTTCTTTGCCATGAGGTGCCATGTTGAACTTTCAGTGACCAGTATGAGAGAGTGAGAGCGATAACACCAAATTTAACACACCTGCTCCCCATTCACACCTTGTAACGCTAACGAGTCACATGCCACTGGGGAGGGAAAATGGCTAATTGGGCCCAGTTTGGGCATTTTCACTTAGGGGTGTACTCACTTTTGTTGCCAGTAGTTTAGACATTAATGGCTGTGTGTTGAGTTATTTTGAGGGGACAGCAAATTTACACTGTTATACAAGCTGTACACTCACTACTTTACATTGTAGCAAAGTGTCATTTCTTCAGTGTTGTCACATGAAAAGATAGAATAAAATATTTACAAAAATGCGAGGGGTGTACTCACTTTTGTGAGATACTGTATATTTATATATATTGTTTTTTTTACAAGGCTGGGTCTTTGCTATGGAAGGGGTTTGTGTATTACTACTGCCCCTAATGGACAACTTTCCACTGTGCATCCTTGGTTGCTAGGAATATATACTGCCAGCACACCAAGAACATACTGTATGTCACCAGCACACAATGGATCTTCAGAATATCATCTAAACATTTATTTATTTTTATGCACTTTATGTAGATAGGTAGAGTTTTTTCTTAAGCTTAGATCAATCAACTTTCCTCTAAATAAAACTTTTCTATGCCTAATGGGGAAATATTGGTTATGTACTAGAGGCCAAGCAATAATTTGCTGTAAGGTCCAAACTAAAGCAATAAAATCTTTCTACCGGAGTATCCAGGAAAAAAAAAGGGGGCTGAAACAAAAAAAATGTGCACCCAAATTTGATCTTTGAACCAACATTTATACTTTTAAAATTAAACTTACATTGTTTCTGAGTACACTGTTTCATTGGTCCAGACCCAATCATTTCCTATCCTACTCAGTCCAATCCAATGATTGCCCTCACGTCTGTGGTAATTTAACATTTTCTAGAAGACAGAAAAATGCATTGTTAAAAAAAAAATATGTATATCTGCTTAGAAGTTACTTTCACAAAATCAATTCATAGTAACATTACACACAGTTAAGCCTAACTGTCATATTCTTATTCAGCGCTAGGTTGCATAAAAGGAGCCAACCTGATGTATAGACCTCAACAGTCTACATTGATACATACAATTGATCTTTGTGCAGTGGGTCAGTAATGTTTTACAACTGGAACTCGTGTTCACTCATGTACCATTATGGATGTAACGGAACCCTCTTCCCACACTCCGCTTGACTGCTTCTGTCAGTACAGCGCTTCCTCCAGTCACAGAACATAGATATCAGATATTATAGCCGCATATAATATAGGACTAGCCAACAATAGCTTGTATAAAAGTGGAACTGTTTATTTGACAAACTTGCACAAAATGTATACCACACATGAGGACATCCCCCCTCGTGATCATATTAGGCTAACAGTACAAACTGCACACAGGAATATACAATCAGGTCCATAAATATCGGGACACCGACAATTCTAATCTTTTTGCCTCTATACACCACCACAATGGATTTGAAATGAAACAAACAAGATGTGCTTTAACTGCAGGCTTTCAGCTTTAATTTGAGGGTATTTACATCCAAACCAGGTGAACGGTGTAGGAATTACAATAGTTTGTATATGTGCCTGCCACTTTTTAAGGGACCAAAAGTAATGGGACAATTGGCTGCTCAGCTGTTCCATGGCCAGGTGTGTGTTATTCCCTTATTATGCCATTTACAAGGAGCAGATAAAAGGTCCAGAGTTCATTTCAAGTGTGCTATTTGCATTTGGAATCTGTTGCTGTTAACTCTCAATATGAGATCCAAAGAGCTGTCACTATCAGTGAAGCCATCATTAGGCTGAAAAAAACAAAACAAACCCATCAGAGAGATAGCAAAAAACATTAGGTGTGGCCAAATCAACTGTTTGGAACATCCTTAAAAAGAAAGAACGCACCGGTGAGCTCAGCAACACCAAAAGACCCGGAAGACCATGGAAAACAACTGTGGTGGATGACTGAAGAATTCTTTCCCTGGTGAAGAAAACACCCTTCACAACAGTTGGCCAGATGAAGAACACTCTCCAGGAGGTAGGTGTATGTGTGTCAAAGTCAACAATCAAGAGAAGACTTCACCAGAGTGAATACAGAGGGTTCACCACAAGATGTAAACCATTGGTGAGCCTAAAAAACAGGAAGGCCAGATTAGAGTTTGCCAAACAACATCTAAAAAAACCTTCACAGTTCTGGAACAACATCCTATGGACAGATGAGACCAAGATCAACTTGTACCAGAGTGATGGGAAGAGAAGAGTATGGAGAAGGAAAGGAACTGCTCATGATCCACAGCCTACCACCTCATCAGTGAAGCATGGTGGTGGTAGTGTCATGGCGTGGGCATGTATGGCTGCCAATGGAACTGCTTCTCTTGTATTTATTGATGATGTGACTGCTGACAAAAGCAGCAGGATGAATTCTGAAGTGTTTCGGGCAATATTATCGGCTCATATTCAGCCAAATGCTTCAGAACTCATTGGACAGCGCTTCACAGTGCAGATGGACAATGACCCGAAGCATACTGTGAAAGCAACCAAAGAGTTTTTTAAGGGAAAAAAGTGGAATGTTTTATGCAATGGCCAAGTCAATCACCTGACCTGAATCCGATTGAGCATGCATTTCACTTGCTGAAGACAAAACTGAAGGGAAAATGCCCCAAGAACAAGCAGGAACTGAAGACAGTTGCAGTAGAGGCCTGGCAGAGCATCATCAGGGATGAAACCCCAGTAGCAGGCTGCCTGGCTCCTACATTGTACAGAAGAAAATATGACCAGCTCTTTCAATGAACATGTATAGTTCAGAATCAAACAAACCAGGAATAGTCTTTATATTTTTCCTGGGAGACACTGTGGATAAACCTTACTGTCCAATTTGAAGTAATCCAAACCACATTCTCAGTGTCCATTAAGTAGTTGTACATCACTTTCTCAGGCACACTGTGCCCCTAATAGACACAGGGTGACATAGACATAAGAGGGGCCGGGGGAGCTGAAACGGGAGTTTCCCAACCTCTCCAAGGGATTCTGGGTTTCACGAGCCCCCACCCAAATTGACTCCTGTCACAATGGGTCATACTTTTCTTTCAAAAAAAGTTATGGAGGCATAGTAATATTTCAGTCCCCTGTCTTATAGCACTAACCAAGGTTGCTAAATGGTCAGTCTACAGTTTTATAAAAACAGGTTGTCAACAGAGAAGCACAAAACTAATATTTCACATTTCAGCCTCACAGGCTTGTGTGTTTACTTTAGAGTGAATTTGGGAATTGTACAAAGCAATTTCTGCAGAAACTCTTCAATGTGTTCATAATAATTTCAATTACACAATTGTTTTACAACACTGCTAACTTTTTTAATTAGAAAAAAATATATTTAATATCTTCAAATCACTATAAAAAGGCAACACTGGTAAACAGCAACACTCCATACAAAGTAGAATATTCTATCCTCTGTACCAAGTAAATGTAATAGAATTGTATTATGATCATGTCCAGTGGTGGGTCATGTTGGGGGGTGTAGTGTTCTATGTATAGAGTGTAATAGAATTGTATTATGATCATGTCCAGTGGTGGGTCATGTTGGGGGGTGTAGTGTTCTATGTATAGAGTGTAATAGAATTGTATTATGGTCATGTCCAGTGGTGGGTCATGTTGGGGATGTAGTGTTCTATGTATAGAGTGTAATACAATTGTATTATGATCATGTCCAGTGGTGGGTCATGTTGGGGGGGGGTGCAGTATTCTATGTATAGAGTGTAATAGAATTGTATTATGGTCATGTCCAGTGGTGGGTCATGTTGGGGTGTAGTGTTCTATGTATAGAGTGTAATAGAAATGTATTATGATCATGTCCAGTGGAGGGTCATGTTGGGGGTGTAGTGTTCTATGTATAGAGTGTAATAGAAATGTATTATGGTCATGTCCAGTGGTGGGCCATGTTGGGGGGTGTAGTGTTCTATGTATACAGCGTAATAGAATTGTATTATGATCATGTCCAGTGGTGGGTCATGTTGGGGGGTGTAGTGTTCTATGTATAGAGTGTAATAGAATTGTATTATGATCATGTCCAGTGGAGGGTCATGTTGGGGGTGTAGTGTTCTATGTATAAAGTGTAATAGAATTGTAATATGATCATGTCCAGTGGAGGGTCATGTTGGGGGTGTAGTGTTCTATGTATAGAGTGTAATAGAAATGTATTATGGTCATGTCCAGTGGTGGGTCATGTTGGGAGGTGTAGTGTTCTATGTATAGAGTGTAATAGAATTGTATTATGATCATGTCCAGTGGTGGGGCATGTTGGGGGTGTAGTGTTCTATGTATAGAGTATTATAGAATTGTATTATTATCATTTCCAGTGGTGGGGCATGTTGAGGGGTGTAGTTTTCAATGTATAGAATGTAATAGGATTGTATTATTGTCATGTCCAGTGGTGGGTCATGTTGGGGGCTGTAGTGTTCTATGTATAGAAGTGTAATAGAATTGTATTATGATCATGTCCAGTGGGGGGCCATGTTGGGGGGGTGTTGGTGACCTGTACTAGTATTATGTTAAGATAATGTGAGATATGTATCTTGTGAT
>BLSH010078479.1:582004-635235 GCA_018402905.1 Glandirana rugosa | reverse complement strand
GCTGACAATTGATCATAATGGGTACATAGTGACATAAATGAAAACAGATGCACAGCAATTGTATGCTATGCCGTTCAAGGTGTTGCACTATACACAATACTCTACGCGTTTTGAGGATCTGTCCTCTTGTCAGGAGTATCATATCACAATTAGTCTATGGATATAGATAATATAGAGGGTATATTCGTAAATTACATGGGAAACGATCTTTGGTAAAAAGAAAAAAGCCTATGAGGGTGCTCTTACATGTCAGCTTCACAATTGTCCTAACAAGTATCCATGGGACAGTGGGCACCCAGAGTGGCGTCCAGCCCGGGGCTGAGGCGGGGACAATGGGGCCCAATCCTGGGACAAAGGCCAAGGCGACCAGCCAGAGAACATGTAAGGAAAGTGAAGATGAGATTTCAACCGCGTCATATCTGTGAAGGAGTATATGCGTTTATAAATCAATCAATATGGTGGTAATATGACATGGATGTATTTAATATATAAAGATAAAGTGATATGAATTTGAGGATGTAAAAGGAGGTGGCATGAGGGGGTGAAAGTAAGAATAGTAGAAAAGGGAGAAAAGATACACTGATGAGAAGGAAGATGTGAGGGAGGGAAAAAACAAACAAAACCCAAGCCTATTCTGCCTTGTATCGCATGGAGGGACATGGGCCATACGCCATTGAATGTGAGCATTTGCCCACTAAAGTCGGTTACGACGACGAACTGCAGTCAGGTCGAGACTCCGATGAGGACGACTAGCATGCAGATGAGCTTTCCTGATACGGTTTCTGACAGTTTGTCCACAAATTCTTTGGTTACGATTGTTGCAGCAGCTGCCCGAGTGGCTGGTCTAAGACAATCTTGGAGGTGAAGATGCTGGATGTGGAGGTTTTGGGCTGGTGTGGTTGCACGTGGTCTGCGGTTGTAAGGCCGGTTGGATGTACTGCCAAATTCTCTGAAACGCCTTTGGAGACGGCTTATGGTAGAGAAATTAACATTCAATTCAAGCTCTGGTGGACATTCCTGCAGTCAGCATGCCAATTGCATGCTCCCTCAAAACTTGCTACATCTGTGGCATTGTACTGTGTGATAAAACGGCACATTTTAGAGTGGCCTTTTATTGTGGCCAGCCTAAGGCACACCTGTGCAATAATCATGCTGTCCAATCAGCATCTTGATATGCCACACCTGTGAGGTGACAAAGGAGAAGTGCTCACTAACGCAGATTTAGACAGATTTGTGTACAATATTTGAGAGAAATAGGCCTTTTGTATACATAGAAAAGGTCATAGATCTTTAAGTTCAGGTCATGATAAATAGGGGCAAACACAAAAATGTTGTGCTTATAATTTTGCTCAGTGCATGTGTATGTGCATTTATATACTTACACAAAATCTTTGTGACTGCGTTCATGCACAATAACGTTGTTCTAGCATAAGTCTTAAAAAGACCATCCAAGCACCCTACTTTTAATTGATTTTCTTCCATGATTGATTTAGTGACCTTTGATTATTGTAAGATGTAGAGCAAAATATAAGAAAATGTCTGCATACACTTGGGGCTTGTTCAGATCTGCATAGGATCGCTTTTCAGATGGTGGTTGACAGGCAGCTGGGAGATATGTCACTACCTCACTGCCTGTTTTAACCCTGGAAGTGCCGCACCCCTGTGCCACAACTGCATGCATTACACACAGTTACAGTCCTGTTACCAGGCAGTTCCTATACACTTGAATGGATCACGTTCAGTGGTATGTGTACAGCCCTGAGTGTCTGCGTGTCCTTGTTTAGGTGGGCGGTAAAAACAGGCAGTTGATCCACAGTCAAAATTTAAACCCACCAGTACTGCCTGCCAGATGTGATCAATTCAAGGTAATGGAACTGCGGAACAATTGCCCTGCAATACTGTAGTGGACATGGTTGTGGTGCGGTGGTTTGGTCTTTTAAAGGTTGAAACAGACAGTGAGGAGGCAACATATCACCTCCTCACTGCCTGACAAATGCCCCTGAAGAGTGATACAAAGGCTGACACATGTCTGAGCAAGCCCTAAAGCAGTAGCAACATGTGTGATTGTATCATCACCCGTGTTGGGCTTGCATTGCAATGTGTGCTACTGGGCCTTTAACTTAAAAGAGAACAATGTGTTTGTTTTTTTCCAGAATCTTACTTGCCTAGCTGGATGCAGCATCGGTCCAATGCTGCATCTGTCCCCCGGGGACTCTACACAGAGAACCGAGTGATCAAACACCATCAATCGCTCAGTACTCACAGCTCCGTTAGCAGAAAGCTGTAGACTGTCAGTCACAGCTCTCTGCTCTGCTCCCTCCTTGCTCACTGGAGCGTTGGGCTGTGGAGGGGGCAGGAGTGGCCTGCTCAGGCTCTCGGGCTGACTAAGAGGCTGAGCAGGGTGTCGGTCCAGGGATCTGGTGGATCCCGACTCCATGGTCGTGATGACGCGGAGCCTGGACCAACTCTGTGATGTCAGCAGAGAACAGACTTCAGCCCGCGTTTTAGTGGAAACAGGTCAAATGGGTGCAAAACTAACTGCACACTCCTGTGATCTACAGAAGTACAGTCAAACAAGCTTTAGGTATGGCTTTTTTTGCATAGCTACTTTGGCTTAGACCATTGTAAGCATGTGTATGTGCCATACCTTTTGTGATCGCTGTGGAAGCTAGAAATCACTGTGGTATGCACCACTACTACAATGATCATGGCTAGCTTTCGGGTCCTGTGCCAAGTGGCTGCCCTGTTGCATTGTGAACACAGAGAGTCGTTCACTTGGCACAGATGCCATTCTTTCTCTAATTGGACAAGGTGGAAGACATTGCCGCCCTATTTGTCCACCTAGTCCAATCAGAGAACTCTCTGCATTCATTGAGAAAATGTAAAGAGTACTCTGAATGGTGCCCATGCTGGGCAAGTAACCCCCCTGAGTGACAATGTAGCAGGACAGCCGCACTGGAAGATAGCGGTGATTGAGCGCTGCCTACGACAATGGTTTCCAGCTTCCACAGAGATCAGCCAGGTATGGAATGTGCATTGGTTCAAGCTGGACTAACTTAATGCAAGACTGCATCTAAAGTAAGATATGATGAAGTGAGAGCAGACTATGAATTTCTGCTTTTGAAAACCTTCTTATGCTCTGATACCTTTATAAAGTAATGATTGTTTAAATAATACAGTAGACATTTGGACATTTTGTACAAACAATGTACCAAGTTTATGGTATTCTAAGTATGTTTAATTTCAGGCTACTGAATCTAGTTGCTTTACTTTCTTAGACAATCAAGACAAGGCGACAGGCAAGAGAGATGGGCAGCAGTTCAGAGAAAATATGTCTCAAGCTCTGTGCCATAATTGTCATTACTAGACCCAATAAAGCTCAGTTTAAACTGAGAACCAGGCAACAGTGCGTGCAAGATAAGAGAAGAGGAATGAAGCCAGTTCTACAGACCGGCTTCAATTTCCCACTGTTAAAGCGATACAAGTGCTCCTGGAATGTTCTTTTCACTCGCAATGCAGATCTGCTCCCCTGTCTTCCTGCTCTTGCACTGTTCTTGTAATACCAGTTCTGCAGAGGTCTCTAGAGTACAAACCGATTTAGCAAGGTCGTGCTTTGTAAGCCTTGCGTGTGTATAAACAAGCACAGATAAATTACTAGGTGTGGGTTGGTCTTCAGAGTGAATAAACCGGATATTATTGCTGCAGCATGAAACATTCCGAAATCTCCCAGGACTTTAGATTACAATGATCATTAACTGTCTCATAACATAAACACAAAAGTCATTGTCCCTGAGAAATGTATCTCAGCCTTATTTGTCTTTATTTATTTATTTTTTTAATGTGCTCGAATACTGATATCTAAAGTAGAACCCTTGCCTAACAACATTATTAGGTATGATTATTTAGGTTTCCATTTTTGTTCCATAGGGTTGAGTAAACTGTTAATATTTTGGTCTTGTACTTCACTGCCAGATCCTGTTGGTCATGAATAAAAACATGCTGCTTTTGTGCACAACATAAAAACTTGCTGAAAGTTGGATGCTCTCAGTAAGATTTTAACTATATTGGTCGCTTATGACGTTTGAGCCTTTCTCAGACTTTGAGTTTTTGTGTAATGTATCCTAATCACAATTCTATCCTTATACTTGTAGGTTAAATCCTAAAAACATACACCAGCGACCTACTGTGGCACTTCTGTGTGGACCTCACATCAAAGGAGCTCAAGGCATTAGCTGTGGTCGTCATTTGGCCAATCATGATGTAGACGTTATCCTTTTCTTACCTAATTTTGTTAAAATGTTGGAGCCTGTTACTAACGAGCTGAATCTGTTCTGTCGGACTGAAGGCAAGCAGGTGTCCAATGTCAAAGGTACGTAATTTACATGTATCAAGCTATCAGACAGAACCTGTTTCTTATGGTCTGTTCATAGCAGTAATTTGCATTTCTGTGCTTCAGCTACATCTTGAGAGAGAGCCTTTACTTAATCCTGGTACACATGGCCGGATGTCGGGAGACATTTACCGGTTTTTATTGAAATGCTGTCCTGTGTGTATGTCTGTCTGTTTGATCGAAGCTGGCTGGCAGCCAGCTTCTGTCTGACGAGCATGCTGGAAAAGCAGCAGCCGACCGACTCCCGATCAGTGCTCTCAGCCAATGACAGAGAGCACTATCGGAGTGTTCTGGCAGGGGGGGGCCGCCCCCCTGTCAGAACACAACAGCTCAGCGTGGGAGATAGCTGTACTAACTTTAGAGGGTTAGTACAGCGGCCAGAGCAGTCAGTTTTTCTTTTCTTTTTTTTTTTCATTCAACCCGCTGGGTTGAACGAAAATAAACTTGTAGTGTGTACCCGGCTTTAGTGTAGTGGGGGGTACATTGATATAATGTTTGTTTATTTATTACAGGTACTTGTATAGCATCATCAGTTTATGCAGTGCTTGTACATATTTATGATAAATTCACATCAGTCCCTGCCCTCAGGTTATAACCTAAGATCCCTCACTCACAACTGCTTTGTGCATCCGGGCAGATTATACCTTGTATCTTTCCTCTCCATTCATAGAGAGAGAGAGAAACACAGGGGCAGGCTTCACAGTGACTGATCACTGTGGTGGCCAATCAGAGGCTACCACAGCAATCAGGTGACCCAGAATCAGGAGTTCCCAGTCCAGATCATTAGTACGGGGCCTGGGGCTCTCAGTGAGTCCTCAGTCTCTGTACTGGGAGCACGCTGTGCGGTGCAGTCCCAGCGCAAATGGAGATACGCATATATGTGGCCCCATGGCAAAAAGCCCAGTGTGTTGGGACCACATATATGTGATACGTCGGCGTCAAGGGGTTAACCTAGGAGAAGGAAACCCATGCAGGCACAATGAGAACATGCAAACTGCATGCAGGCAGTGTCTTGGTTGGGATTCAAACCAATGACCCTAGTATTAACCACAGCTTTGGTTGTATTCTGTTTCTTAGTACACCTTTCCTGATAACACCCACATTAGAGTCTTATCTGCCTAACAAAACTGGAAGTAAGATTTGAAATTCCTGGCCTATATCACTTAATGGTGTAAAATGTTGTTCCTGACTAGTAGCAGACCGACATGTTGATGCTAAAAACAGTAGGATTAGTGCAGGCTTATCTGCCATGTGGTGGGGATTGCTTTATCTGTAATTGAAGCTCTGGTACAAGTCAGGACTTGTATTATGGGTCAGCCACACATTTTTACTGCCCCCTCAAACACAAGTGTACACAAGGCCTTTCTTAGTTGTTGACTTTGTGCATCATTTGAAGTTGGCTACAGAATCGCCAGCTTTAGTATCTAATCATGTTATCCAGTGCCGCTGCTGAACCTAATGTCAAAACCAGCAATTTGTAGCTGCATGAAGAATTGTTGTTGTCATTTACAGCAGCAACTCTGTAACCAGCTAAAAATCCCCAAAGAAAATAGTCAGAAAGTTTTCTTCTTGCTACACATCAGTGCACCAAAGTTGCTACTGTAGCAAGCTTTTATGGCTTGTTGACCCTTGCAGCTGGGGACTGTTAAAAATAAGCAGTTGAGCCATGGTTTTACCATCCCCCTTAAGCTGCAAAGGCAGCTAGACCGGGTAGTACACGGGCTATGCTTTGCTTCATGGCTGTGGCAAAATTGATACCCGTGGTGTATTCTGCTGGCAAGGGCTGCCACAAATGTAAACAAGTGTATATGTGTAAACGCTGTGCTGTATAAAAAAAAAAATGTATATAATAAACCAATAGAATGAGATAAAAGGAGCAGCTAGCACCTAAATACATGATGCACTATATGATATAATATTCATACACAAGCACAGTGCTCCTAATAGTATAGGATGATAAACCAACGAACCGTCCCATAAATTAGTGAATTGTCCACTACTTACACGTAAAATGTGTGGGGATAGAAAAAGTATCGGTATATGGTGCTCTGTGATCCTCTTCATCAACAATATGCGACAAATCTCCATGTGTCCTTTACCAGTACACACAGAAGCTTACCGGAACTAGTGTGACTCTCAAATGAGGAGTCAAAATGTGCATATGAACAGGTATAGTGAGCCGCTAATATGTGCTGCTCCGAAGACATCAACCTCCACTTTCCTTCCCTGCAGTAATAATAGATTGCACGTAGATGAAAAAACTTCATAGTGTAAATTAGACAAGTATCTTTATTTAAAATCTGTTAAAAACACTTACATCATCACTTACCCAGTGTGCAATGACATCACGGCTTCCTGCTTCGCTCAACGTTTTTGTCAAATGGCAGCCATGACTGAGATATCACCCTTTCCGTTCGAGGACGTTTATAAATGTATGGCTCAAGTGGTTAATAACAGCCAATTTATAATATGGACGCAAAGATGGTTAGGATTAATTTCTGGGTCTGGAGGTTTCCTTCTGTTCCAATTATACATGTGATGTATAAGACGACTGATGGGCAGTCATCCCATTTGGAACGAGGCACTATTGTGCCATTGATATGGTTAACATTTAGCACTCCTAGCTGGATCGCAGTTTGGCCCATGTCCGGCCCCTTTTTCTTCTTCCCCCTTCATCAGACCCTATGGAGAGTGGGTATTAGCCCATGGCAGGCTTGAGCTAAACGCACTTGCATAAATGGTACCTATACTTCAGACATTTCCAGGTGGGCCTTTTCTTCGGGCTCAATCCCGAGTGGCTGCATTTCTAAATGACAATCGGGCCGCTTACTCATACCTCTTGGCTGCTGTCACAGACAGTATACAGCCTAGCCAGCTCTAGGATAGACATTCCCTAATTTAATTAGAATATTACATTATAGATCATACATATTTTTTGACTGGTTATGAAGATGTAGTCTCCCCAAAATTTGGGAGCTCATATGGTGATCTGTCGGACCTACCTGCCTGCAAACAAACTCCTCCTGCATTACACTCGGCATCCCTGAAGAAGGGCTTACCATTAATACCTCAAAACACATTGGATGTATTGCAGTCTTGTTTCCTTTCCAACCTCAGGAGATCTACGACCACACCATATGTTTTTGTTTAGTGTTTTTGTCATGTCTTGTCTATGTGGTCCATCAATTTTTATCCATGCTTGAGCCTTTGTTCAGGCTCTTTTTATTCTGCATATTTATGTATCAATAAACCATATTTACTATATTATTCACGGTGTTTGTGTGTACCCAGTCCGTGTACATCTTAAAGTCCCTTCTGTTGGAGGGTTCACAATTTTTACTTGTATGAGAGGTTCGGCTCTGCACGGCTTCCATGCCTCTGATGATCTCATATGTGATAAAACGCGTTGGGCGGAGCCGAATGCTATGCGGTCACCATGCTTGTACGCTAGCTAGGAATTCTGGGTATTGTATTTGGAGAAAGAGAAATTTGTTAATATGCATTATGACTTCCTAAAGCATGATACTACATCAACAGTAATGTTAAACAATTTATTTCAATTACATGCCCTTAATGTACTATCCCTCTGCACCAGGCCAGATATTGACATCATAGGTGAAATGGTCTAGGTTATCACACATTAACAACTTCTACTTTGAGACTTACAGGTGCATCTCAAAAAATTAGAATATCATCAAAGAGTTAATTTATTTCAGTAATTCAATTCAAAAAGTGTAACTCCTATATAGATTCATTACATACAGAGTGATATTTCAAGCATTTCTTTCTTTTATGAATATGGCCTACAGCTAGTGAAAACTCAAAATTCAGTATCTCAGAAAATTAGAATATTATGAAAAAGTTCAATATTGTAGACTCATGGTGTCACACTCTAATCAGCTAATTAACTCAAAACTCCTGTAAAGGTTTCCTGAGCCTTTACGTGGTCTCTCAGTCTGGTTTGGTTGGTTGCATAATCATAAGGAAGACTGCTGACTTGGTTAGTTGTCCAGAAGACAGCCTCCACAAGGAGGGTAAGTCACAAAAGGGCATTGCTTAAGAAGCTGGCGGTTCACAGAGTGCTATATCCAAGCATATTAATATAAAGTTGAGTGGAAGGAAAAGGTGTGGTAGAAAAAGGTGCACAAGCAGCAGGGATAACCGCAGCCTTGAGATGATTGTGAAGCAAAGGTCATTTAAGAATTTGGGGGAAATTCACAAGGAGTGGACTACGGCTGGTGTCAGTACTTCATGAGCCACCACACACACAGACGTATCCAGGACATTGGCTACAACTGTCTCATTCCTTGTGGTAAGCCACTCCTGAACCAGTGACAACGTCAGAAGTGTCTTACCAGGGCTAAGGAGAAAGAGGACTGTACTGTTGCTCAGTGGTCCAAAGTCCCCTTTATGTATGAAAGTAAATTTTGCATTTCGTTTGGAAATCAAGGTCCCAGAGTCTGGAGGAAGAGTGGAGAGGCACATAATCCAAGTTGCATGAGGTCCAGTGTGAAGGTTCCACAGTCAGTGATAATTTGGGGAGCCATGCCATCTGCTGGTGTTGGTCCACTGTGTTTTATCAAGTCCAAAGTCAGTGCAGCCCTCTACCTAGGAAATGCCTTTAGCGCTTCATGATTCCATCTGCTGACCAGCTTGATGGAGATGCTGATTTCATTTTCCAGCGGGCTTGGCACCTGCCCACATTTCCACAAGAATCAATACCTAGTTTAATGATCATGGTATCACTGTGCTTGATTGGCCAGCAAAGTCGCCTGACCTAAACCCCATAGAGGATCTGTGGGATATTGTGAAGAGGAAGATGAGACACCAGACCCAACAATGCAGACAAGCTGAAGGCTGCTATAAAAGCAACCTGGGCTTCCATAACATCTCAGCAGTGCTTCAGGCTGATCACCCCCATGCTATGCCGCATTGATGCAGTAATTCATGCAAAAGGAGCCCTGAGCAGTTATTGAGTGCATACTATACTGTACGTGGACAAACTTTTCAGTAAGCCGTTTCTGTATTAAAAATCCTTTTTTTTTAATGGTCTTATGTAATATTCTAATTTTCTGAGACTGAATTTTGGGTTTTCACTAACTGTAAGCCATGATCATCAAAAGTAAAAGAAAGAAATGCTTGAAATATATCACTCTGTGTGTATTGAATCAATATAAAATATGAGTTTCACTTTTTTAATTGAATTACTGAAATAAATTACCTTTTTGATATTCTAATTTTTTGATATGCACCTGTAGTTAACACCTGCTGTTAGAGGGCAGTCTACAGTCTACTATATTGTAAGGCCTTGCTCACATCTGGTGTTATGGGACCGCACCGCAATAGAGGCAAAACACACCATGTGTGTTTTGGGTGCTGTCCATTTGTAATCGCACCTAAACATGGTGCGGTTTTGCTGTAAATGTCGCCCAATAAAACGTAGCAAACCAAATTGTGCAAAACTTGTCTCCCAAAAGAAGCTCCTGCTCCTTTTTGGGCGACAAGATTTATGTTAAGCCTCGTACATGCGGTGCGACGGTTGTATGACCGGAAGTATAAAATCGTATGTTGACTGTTATGTCTCGCGTACTGACGTGCACTAAGCGATCGTACGACCAAGGCTAATGTAGTGATGTGCTACGAACGTATAAAGAGGAAGCCCAGGTGAATGTGATTTGTGAATTAGGAACGTAGGTTTACATGAATGGACACTTCCCAGCGTTCCTGACTTTTGGGCATGCGTGTTTTGCACGTACAGCTTTGTTGGCCCAACTTCCCTGTACACACGAGTCAACAGTCATATGACAGCTTGTTGTACAACAAAAGTTTTCTATTCTGCTCATCCAACTTCTGTTCTAGGACCGTCACACGTCAGCTGTCGTAATTGCGCGTACTAACGGTCGGATAATCGTACAACAAGCTGTTGTATAACCGTTGTACAGTGTGTAGTCGCTGTCAGTTGTTGCTCTGCACAGAATCTGGCTGCTCCATTTTTGCTAGGTTTCCCTCTCTTAGTACTGGCATACCTCTGTATGTCAGCTCATAACTGGTCTTAATTACTGCCAGTTTGCTCATCTGAGAACTGGCGGTATTTCAGCAAGAATTGGTTGCTGCCATAGTGACTGGTTCTTAAAGTGGCAGTAGTAATAACAACCTGCATTTGCTGCATAGGTCAGTAATGTTTACAACCCTGGTGCAAATGCTTCCCTGAATTAAGAGCAGGTACAAAAATGATTGACTAGAGTCATTAATTGTTCATTGCATTCCCCTGATTTTGTATCAACTGCAACGCAAAGTTGTGTTATACTGCCATCATGTGGTTGCAGAAAAAAAAAAAGGAAATTAACGGTGTAATTAGCGTGTTAACGGTATAATGTCATTTTTCATTACAACCATGATTGACTTGTGTACAAGAGCTTGGCCCAATCTCTCAAGAAGCATGGGTATAAAGTTGAGTCTATATATACAAGCATCAGCCACATTATTAGGTACACCTGTTCAATTGGCTGATTAGCAGTTTGTGTTACCAATCAATCACATCGCAGCAAATCAATGCATTTAGGCATATAGACGTGGTGAAGACAACTTGCTGACATTCAAACCGAGCATCAGAATGGGGAAGAGAGGGGATTTAAGTGACTTAGAACGTGGCATGGTTGTTGGCGCCAAACAGGCTGGTCTGAGTATTTCAAAAACTGCTCTACTGGGATTTTCACACACAACCATCTCTAGGGTTTACAGAGAATGGTCCGAAAAAGAAAAACTATCCAGTGAGTGGCAGTTATGTGGAGGAAAGTGCCTTGTTGATGTCAGAGGAGAATGTGCAAACTGGTTCAAGATGATAGAAAGGCAACAGTAACTCAAATAACCACTTGTTACAACCAAGGTATGCAGAATACCATCTCTGAATGCACAAAACATTGAACCTTAAAGCAGATAGGCTACAGTAGCAGAAGACCACATGGGGTGCCACTCCTGTCAGCTAAGAACAAGAAACTGAGGCTACAATTTGCACAGGCTCACCAAAATTGGACAATTGAAGGTTGGAAAAACGTTGCCTGATAGGGTCATAATTTGGCGTAAACAACATGAAAGCATGGAGCCATCCTGCCTTGTATTAACGGTTTAGGCTGGTGGTGTAATGCTGTGGGGGATGTTTTCTTGGCACACTTTTGGCCCCTGAGCATCGTTTAAAGGCCACGGACTACCTGAGTATTGTTGCTGACCATTAGAGATGGGCCAAACACCCTCCTGTTCGGTTTGCAGCAGAACTCCCGAACAGGGGAAAAGTTCTAACCCGAACGGTGAACCCCATTGAAGTCTGTGGGAGGAAAAATTAAGTGCCCATTTTGAAGGCTTATATGCAAGTCATTGGCCATAAAAGTGTATGGGGGTCCGAGTACTGCCCTGGGGGACATGTATCAATGCAAAAAAATTTTTTAAAAGCGATTATTATTTCAGGAGCAGTGATTTTAATAATTCTTAAATTGTAACAAAAATGAAAAATTCCTTTAAGTATAGTGCCTGGGAGGTCCCCTTAGAGTGTCTGTAAAATGCACATCTGTAGCATATATAGAACATGCTGCAGCAAAAATGACATTTCTAAAGAAAAAAAAAAGTGTCAAATCACATTTTAAAATGACTCGTGGTTGCAATTGCCTGCACCTGGATATTGCAAAAAAATAAAGAAAAAAAGTCTCCCAGCACAGAGACTGGGGTCTCTCTCTCTCTCTCTCTCTCTCTCTCTCTCTCTCTCTCTCTCTCTCTCTAGCAGGATTTTTTTTTTTCCTTAAAGCGTTATGTTAGTGTGTTTTGGTTAGGATAAAAAAAGAAAAGAAGCAAAGTGCGCACTATTGTTTCTGGGCTGTACTACTGGTACATACAACTAACATACACATATATGGTATCGCTGAGATTGTCAGGAGCAGAGTTTATTTTGGGTTTTTCTTTGACAGTAGGTTATGGTAGTTGCAAGAAATATACAGCTAAATTTAAAAGAAAAAAAGTTTTTTTTTTATTTTATTTTTTTTTACATTTTTGGGCCAGGCTTCCTTTGATAATAAAAAAAAAATCAGGAGATGCCCATTACCATTTACCACCAAATGAAGTCCCAATTTGTTCTTAAAAAAAAACAAGGTATAATCCACCTGGATGCACAAAGTAGTGATATGTACGGTTTTACTAACACATTAAAGTGGCTGTTAAGCCACTCTGACCTGTTAATAGTATCAGCACTGTCTCCTGATCACAAGTGCCCGTGTGTGTGATTTATAAAAATAAAGCAGTATATTACGAGATTTGACCGGCCGGCTCTCTCCTCTCCCCGTCTGACAGATGCAGCGGGCGTGTCCGAGATTCCCCCACTGACGTCAGTCAGGAGGGGAGGAGGAGAGAGCCAGCTGGTCACATGAGCGCCAGTCTGTGCTCAGAAATCTCGTGTATGCTGTTTTACTTTTATAAATCACACACACAGGGGCACTTGTCATTAGGAGACAGCGCTGATACTATTAACAGGTCAGAGTTATTCCAGCAGCAGGAGGCACATAAGCTGACCACGGTGTCAGAGCTCAGCAGCCGTGGTCGACTTACAGAAGGGAGGGCAGAAACTGACCGGATCAGCCTGGTATTTTAGGTGTTACAGGGGGCCAAATTACACAGCACAAGCACTGTGCTGTATAACATGCTTTTAAAGGGACAGGATCTTTTTTTTTTTTTTTTTTTTTTTTTTTTTTTTTAAACAAATGCTTTAAAGTTGCAAAAGTGTGCTTAGGCATGAACATTTGTTTTACCCTTAGGTGCAAATGGGTTAAAAGTGGTTTCTTAATTATATTGCATTTACTGACTTTAAATTTTCTTCACCTTCCTGGGAATTTACCACCCACCCTCCCTACTTTTTTGTCACAGATTTATTGGCCGTTTTTAAGCTGGCCATACACTGTTTGAGTTTCAGCCTGTTCCTGAAGAACCAGCTGATATTCGATCAGTGGGCGGCCCTGTTGGCCTCCTCCTTTTTGACATTCTTTAATTGGAAAATTGAAGGAGCTGGGAGGAAACCAGTCGGGTATTCTGACAGCTGCTGGCTGTCAGAATACATTAGCCACAGCAGGAGATTTGCCCACCTGTGCTGCGTAGCACAGGATGGAGGAATATGTTAGATTATTTTTTAATGCATGTGTGTATGTCCAGTTTGTGCCTTGCTAACAGTTGAATGGTACCTTAACGCCCTCTGGGGTCTGTGATTAATTGGATGCTTGTTAGAAACGTATGGATGGGACAAGCATTGAGATGCAGTTTAACTAGCACAGGTTTTCAGTCAAAATGTAATGTTTTGTTTTATTGTTGATTGAATAGGTATGAGGTTAATTCACTCACTTATGCTATGGCCTTTCCCATTTCAGAGTAATCAGTTTCATAGTTGTTACAGAACCAGGCCCTCTTTAATTGAGTGATTATTTTCATGCCTGTACTTTTCTACAATGAGGCAGTCTTCCCACCTGAGCCCCTGTCCCTGTGACACACAAAAAAAAAAAGAAGCATATTTAGATACTTTAATGGATAACATTTTACATCGGCCCCGCAACTCCCTTAGTCCCTGTTTTGGCAGCAAGCGGGGGATCTTTCCCCCTCTCTTGCTGCCACGATCTAGAGAAAATGTGGCTGTGCAGGGCTTTGCTGCCCAGCCACGTCATCCATTCACAGTGTTCTGTGAATTTGGAAACAAGAAGTCTCGACAGCAATTACAGCAGTGGGCTTGTAGTTCTCAATAAACTTCCATTTCGCTGTTGAGTTCTGTGGTAGTTTATTCACCCTTCCTGTCAATATGTATCTGCCTTCCCGTGCAAAGCACTAAAAAAAGAACCATGCGTTTAAGGTGCAAACGGCAGGTATATGGCTAATGCCAAAGGTGAATGAATCCACTGTGATTTGATCCAATACAACACACGTTGATGTAGTTAACGCTTTTTCAGTGGGGGTTCATGATTTGTTTTTAGCACTGCTTCTGGTGCCTGTTTCCCATTCAACAGCTTTATGGACATCAGTACCGCATTGATGTGCATTTATTATTTTTTAAAGAAAAGGTGAAATTATCCTTTAAAAATGCTCCAGCTAATAGCAGCTTGACTGTTAAGATTATAGCGGCAATATTAGTATGTGGCAATGAATTGGATATTGGTGATGTGGTTTGATAATGAGAGGCCTGCAGGCTGTTAAATTGTAGTAATATGGTCCACTAAACAAACTGCACTGTCTTGACATTTCTTAAACTTGCATACATATTGTGACAATATATGAATAGCAAATGCACAACTGTGACAATACTTGGGTAAAAAACATTTAGTTGTAACAAGTGGGCAGTTGTTAGGATATGTGGCCAACAAATGGGTAATTGTTACAATATTAGGGGGATGACAATAACCAGAGTCTAGTCTGCCTCCGCCCCAGCATTCCTCTGTCCATACACATCCTCTGTGTTGAGGAGGAGGGAGCACAGCCATCACCTACTTTTGGCTGTTTCCTCCTCTGCAACCCTTGCTGGTGTCATAACTACTCCAGTCAGTTGCCAGAACCAGAGGGACCCTTCTGAGTGTCCAGAGAACCAGAATTTTTTTAGATTAACCAGATTTTGTGGCTTTAATCCTGAGAGTTTACATCTCTGGAAAGGAGTGGTGAGGTTGTCACTAGAGTAGAAAGATACAGACGCAAATCAAGTTTTGCTGGAGTTGGGTTTTAAAGTGGAACTATGAGCAAAATCAAAAATGACATATTTGCTGCAGTCTGTCAATGGCATTAGCAGAGCAGTTTTATTTTCCACAATCCCTCCTGTAATATTGTTGTATTGCCTATCGTTCCAGCCAGTGAATAGGCTGTTTTTCCATATCCTTTACCAAACCAAGCTGTCAAGAAAAAGAATTTCAGTAACAGCAGTGAACTTCTATTCAGATGGTTTTACCCCTTCATGACGAGGGGTACAACAATTCTTAACACCTGAACAACGATTTGCAACTTTGACTTGTGTTAGTAAAACTGTACATATCATTGCAACTACTTGGTGCATCCAGAGGAATTATACCTTGTTTTTTTTCAGAATAAATTGGGCTTTTATTTAGTGGTAAATGGTAATGGAGAAGTAGAAGATGGTTGACCAGGTTAATGTGCCAACACAACTGGAAAGCTGCAACCAAAATTATGTAATTCACATACAATTCATAAGTAGCCCAAAAAGGCTGTACTATTAACTGAACAAACTCCTAAAAGAACAATCAAACGTACATTAAGAACAGGAATTTATGTAATAATATATAGTCCACAGGTTAAACCTCAAAAGTTCATATATTGGTATAGGACTGCAATGAAACGGGCCAAAGTTCATTAATAGAGAGACGCTGCAATAAGATGTAGAGTGGCACAGCAGTGCAGATATGACTACACCCGGTGCTGTACTTTCAAGGTAAAGTGCTCTTCCACCTGATAGAAAACACGCTTAGCAGAGGCAAGCTAGCAGTACACTTGCGGCTTGATACCCAGCCAGGATCCCTTTACAGGGAGAGAACATCAGCACTCCTGCTAACTCCAGATACTACTTATAACACTTCACAGGCTGCTTCTATCCTGCACATCCAGCATTTCTACTGTACTCTCCTACACACAGCTCTGCACATTGCATGGCATCACACTGAGCTTCCTGCCATCAGTCACATGGGCAGTGTGATGCCATGCAATGTGCAGAACTGGCAGGATGGAGTTAAACCCTTTTTCCGAAAGGGAAAAAAATGTTCTTGTGACCACTTAAAAGTGTTAACTGGAATGAGGATTCAGTTTGTTTCATACTTATTACATGCAATACTATATGCTCATCTAAGACTGGCTGTAGCCTGAACGAATGTTGGCCAGTTCAGCAGGAACCAGCCGAGATTAGAACAGTGTTTGGAGCAGGCTGAATGTACCAAGCTGATCGATCAGCTTGGTTATAACCAGCCTGCCAGATTTTGCATGCGATTATCGCTACAAGCTAATATAACCTCTAGCAATAATCACTATCTTCACCCGACCGGGATGGATTCCCCCGCTCTTCCACCGGAAGCAGACAATTGCTCAGCGGGAGGGGGTGGGGGGGGACAAATAGTGCTGCATTAATGCTACTGGCAGATCATATATGTCATTTTTGATTTTACTCCTAAAAATGAATCGTCTCTTGCATGACCAGAATCAAGTTCCTAGAAAGTACTATCTGAAAGAATGTTATGGTCTCCCAATGGATGATTTTGCACATTTAACCTTTTCGATGTTGGGTCCTGCTCTCCACTTTAAACCTCAGGTGGCCAGACCATTGTTGCAATTTTTCACTTTTTAACATTTTATCTTATTTTTTTGTTATGAATGCATAAAAAGCGAAACAATACACAAAAAGCATGAGTGTTCCCAAACACAACATATTTTTCTAAATCTCTATTAAAGTGGATGTAAACCCTCACATATACCCAGTGAAATGAACAGCCTCAGATGATACACAGAGATGAAACAAGTCATCCTACATAAGTTTTACATGTACAGTATCTCACAAAAGTGAGTACACCCCTCACATATTTGTAAATATTTTATTATATCTTTTCATGTGACAACACTGAAGAAATGACACTTTGCTACAATGTAAAGTAGTGAGTGTACAGCTTGTATAACAGTGTAAATTTGCTGTCGCCTCAAAATAACTTAACATACAGCCATTAATGTCTAAACCGCTGGCAACAAAAGTGAGTACACCCCTAAGTGAAAATGTCCAAATTGGGCCCAACTAACCATTTTCCCTCCCCGGTGTCATGTGACTCATTAGGTCTCAGGTGTAAATGGGGAGCAGGTGTGTTAAATGTGGTGTTATGTCTTTCATACTGGTCACTGGAAGTTCAACGTGGCACCTCATGGCAAATAACTCTCGGAGGATCTGATAAAAAGAATTGTTGCTCTACTTAAAGTTGGCCTAGGCTATAAGAAGATTGCCAAGACCCTGAAACTGAGCTGCAGCATGGTAGCCAAGACCATACAGTAGTTTAACAGGACAGGTTCCACTCAGAACAGGCCTCGCCATGGTCGACCGAAGAAGTTGAGTGCACGTGCTCAGCGTCCTATCCAGAGGATGTCTTTGGGAAATAGATGTGTGAGTGCTGCCAGCATTGCTGCAGAGGTTGAAGGGGTCAGCCTCTCAGTTCTCAGACCATATGCCGCACACTGCATCAAATTGGTCTGCATGGCTGTCGTCCCAGAAGGAAGCCTCTTCTAAAGACGATGCACAAGAAAGCAAGCTGTTTGCGGGCTGAAGACAAGCAGATTAAGGACATGGATTACTGGAACCATGTCCTGTGGTCTGATGAGACTAAGATAAACTTATTTGGTTCAGATAGTGTCAAGGGTGTGTGGCGGCAATCAGGTGAGGAGTAACTATGTTACATTGTAGCAAAGTGTAATTTCTTCAGTGTTGTCACATGAAAAGATATAATAAAATATTTACAAAAATGTGAGGGGTGTACTCACTTTTGTGAGATACTGTATATCAGCTGTCTTCCCCTTTCTACACTCTTTGAAAGGTGCAGATTGTGTTAGAAATCTTCCTTCCTCTTTCAGCAGTGGGTGGGGATTCTGCATTTACACTGTGTGAGAGCTGATTGGAGGAAAGGGACACCCCCCCTCCACATAGGCAGAGGAACGAAGGAACATGCAGAGCTGTATTATGAATTGACAAGCTCCCTGCTAATCTACCTCTAAGCTCCTTCCCCAACACAAATTTTCAGCTACTGTTATCTTGTGTGGAGAACTTGCTAGAAATGACTCTGCCGATAACAGAGGAACGGAGCACCAGAGAGAAACGGCATATAGAGCTTTGGAGACAGATAAGTTAACACTACAGATATGTGCTTGGGTCCAATTTCATGAATGGGGTTTACAACCACTTTAAATATTGGATAAAACAATATTGATTTTAATAAACAAAATAAAATTGTAAATGTTACATTTTGCCTTTGTTTGCAAAACTGAAAATCAAAGGTACTTAAAACTAAGTAACCAACTCTCGCTAAAAATCTGCAAGTTTACTTCCTATCTAAAGCATTGTGGTAACGCCCAATCAATGTGCCATGTTTGTGCATTAGCATGTGTTGTAATAAAATGATGCAGGCATACATTTTATTGTAATGCAGTGCCTTACACAATGCATGCCAATGCATTGCAACTTGCTGGACTTGGGTAAATGATGTATTAACACACAATTTGTAATTGATGAAAATACTATATAACCTCAATGTAGTTGTCTTTATTAAGGTTTTTAAGATGTGTAAGATGATACTTAAAGTGGTTGTATACTCATTCTGACCACTTTATTCCATCTAAAACATTCCTGCAAGGTCAATAAATGTCGGTCATTGTCACTGTTCATACCTTTTCTCCTTTCACTAATATTGATATTTTTTCTTTAGTGACGTCATCCCGCGCATGCTCAGAACACCCGCATTTTCCGGCAGGCCTAGAGTCCGCCTGAAAAATGCAGGGTGTATGCCGGGGCTGCGTCACTTCCTATTATCGACGCCAGCCCTGACAATTCCGCAATATCTGCAGTAGAAGAGAAGGATTGTTGTCACCTTGTGACCTGATACGTCACGGCGTGGAGGAGAGAGAAGAGGCTGCAATGCCGATCCTAATGTGCATGCGTGGGATTACGGCAAGCTAAAGGAAGTAAGGGCAGAAATAAAACCTATACAGGATGCGGAAGCCCACACATGCAGCGGCGCCGGTGTTTGAGGTAGAAGCAGACCGAAAATATAATTTTTTTACAGTAAGAACAATTACATTTACCATAAGGATCTGGCGGTCTGTATTACAATATATCATGAAATTGGATAATGCTATTCAAAATTTTTATAAGCTTATACAACCGCAATATACTATCTTGGTGTTATAACACATTTACAGAAAGGGGTATCTGTAAACTTCTGAAGTGTTCTAAAGTTTAAAACGTATAAATTGCAATCATTAGTATCATGATAATTGTGCTTCTAAATGTGTTTTGTTTATTTCCTTTTCAGATCTGCCGGATTGCCCTGTAGATTTGGTCATTCACTGTTTGGACTGCCATGAAAATGCCTTCTTGCGTGATCAGCCATGGTACAAAGCTGCTGTGGAATGGGCTAACCAAAACCGAGCCCCAGTGCTAAGCATTGACCCACCTGTAACTGACCAGGAGCTAGGCGTACATGCCAAATGGTCCCTACAGTTGGCACTTCCTCTTGCTCTTGGTGAGCAGGCTGGCCGCGTCTATTTGTGTGACATCGGTATTCCCCAAAAGGTGTTCAAGGAGGTGGGCATCACCTATCACTCGCCTTTTGGCTGCAAGTTTGTTATTCCCTTACATTCCATGCAGGGATGAAATGACTATCTCTGGCCTGTACCGGCTATGTTGCCTTAATTATACAGGCAAAAAACTGCCATTAATCTCACTTGAGCTCAACCCCAGTGGCATGAGCTGTGTGTGCAGGGCAGCAGCTTTATGACCACAAGAATGGTGTTAATATGTCAGTGGCATACTGGGAAACAAGTTTGTTTTGTTTGTCATTTGTTCCTGCACCAGCCAACCCAGACCATATTTTTAAGGAATATGCTTCTAACAAAGAGAAGGGAAGGAAGTTCCATTTTATTTTTTTATTGTTAAATTGTCATTGCAAAGACACATCTTTGTTTCTTGTACCTTTTACCAGTTTACTGTTCATCACTCAGTCACTTGAGTGATCTCGCATTTACCAAATGAAGCACTTGGTTTTTGTGTGTCTTCGTGTTGTGTGTGTTTTTTTTTTTTTTTTTTAAGAGGAGACGGGGGAATTGAATTCACAAAACATATAAATTCTAATATCCAACTCATGCTATAAAAAAGTTGAAGAAGCGGAGGTTTTTACAAACTACACAGCATACATATTACACTTCTATATATCAATAAAATAAGGCTTCTTGGCATCTGCTGTTAGATAACCAAGAATCTGTTCTCTGACAGGTGATTATAATACTTGTGGCTTGCTAAGACCCAGATTAAGGGTCCATTCACACTAGTGCGACTTGTAATGTGACTTTGGACACATAAATACAAACGCAATATGTCTGTGAAAATGGCTATTCAGTAATACTGGGTGTGGTAGTGACCACAGGCTGGGAACTGTAGACAATCCAAGTGGAGATGTGTCACCAGCACACCAAGGATTTTTCAAAAAGCTTAATTTTTGTGGTCACACGGTAAAGGTTTGGAGCCACGTAGAGCCCCTTCGTCAGGCAGGTGGTGTCCTGGTGATATTTCTTCATTTGGACACACAAGTCGCATCCCATTAATTTCAATGGCACCTGTTACAATCTATGTGACTTAAAGTAACAGAAACTTTTAAAAGGTTGCTGCACTATTTTGACTTACTTGCAACATGAGTGCCAGAGAGTGTAAAGTCACTCAAAAACTCAAAATCTAAAGTTGCGCTAGTGTTAACCGGGCCTAATTGGAATTTCAACTGGTTTGATATTTTAGTACTTTTGCAGAGCCCTGTGACCTATACAGAAAATCTTATTTGCCTATTTTTGCTACAGAACCTAAACCAAAGATCAGTGTTGGTGGAGTAGTGGCTGTTCTCACTAACATCCAGCAGGTAAAAGAAGTATTGAACACGTCACCATTTTTCTAGGTAAATATGTTTCTAAAGGTGCCCTTGACCTGAAATTTCTACCACATGTCGGTTCAACCCATGCAATCCATACATACAAAGAAACCAAAACAAATAAGTTCAGAAATTAAGTTATGTGTAATAAAATGGAATGGCACAGGGAAAAAGTATTGAACACATGTAGACCGGGAGGTGCAAAAAAGGCATGGAAAGCCAAGACACCAGCTGAAAGTAATCCTGCCCTTTGTCAGTGCAAATTAATATCAGCTGGTTCAGTCTCAACTGACGGCCTATAAAAAACATGCCTCATTACCAAGGTGTCACACAAGAAACATCTCATGATGGGTAAAAGCAAAGAGCTCTTTCAAGGCCTTTGCAACCTTATTGTTGCAACACATACTAATGACATTGGTTACAGAACGATTTCTAAACTTTCCAGTGAGCAATGTTGAGGCCATAATCTGGAGTGTGGAAGTGGAAAGAACATAATTTCACCATAAACCGGCCATGACCAGGTTCTCCTTGCAAGGTTTCTGAGAGAGGAGTGAAAAACATATAACAATAGTTGTCCAAGAGCCAAGCACTATTTGTGGAGAGCTTCAGAAAGACCTGGAATTAACATTTACAATTAATTGTTTCAAAGAAAACCGTAAGTAATGCACTCAACCGCCATGGCCTGTATGCACGCTCACCACGCAAGACTCCATTGCTAAAGAAAAAGAATGCTGAAGCTCATTTAAAGTTTGCTGCACAATATTTAGACAAGCATGTGAAATACTGGAAGAATAGTCTGGTCAGATGAGACCAACATTGAACTCAAATGGCACTGCACATCACCCCAAAAACACCCCCATACCAACAGTGAAGTTTGGAGGTGGGAACATCATGGTATGGGGCTATTTTTCAGCATACGGTACTGGCAAACTTCTTGTTATTGAAGCAAGGATGAATGGAAAACTGTACCAAGACTTTCTTGATAAAAATCTGCTGCCATCTACCAGGATGATAAAGTTAAAACAAGCGTGGACATTTCAGCAAGACAATGATCTCAAACACAAAGCCAGGTAAACTCTCCACTGGTTTTAGAGAGAAAATAAAGCAACTAGAATGGCCCAGCCAATCCCCTGACTTGAATCCAATGGAAAATCTATGGAAAGAACTAAAAATCAGAGCTAATAGAAGAGGTCCAATGAACCTTCAAGATTTGAAGACTGTGTGGATGAACGGGCCAAAATCACCCCTGAGCAATGCATGTGACTAGTTTTATACAGGAGGTGTCTTGAAGCTGTCATTACCAACAAAGGATTTTGTACGAAGTATTAAATGCATTTCAGTTAGCGTGTTCAATACTTTTTCCCTGTGTCATTCCATTTTCTTACACATAACTTAATTTCTGAACATATTTGTTTTGGTTTCTTTGTATGGATTGCATGGGTTGTTAGTGACATGTGATGACAATTTCATGTCAATAGCACCTTTAGAAATCTATTTACCTAGAAAAATGGTGACGTGTCCAATACGTATTTTACCCACTGTAAGTTATCAGAAACTGCCTATTTGCAAAAATACATTTTGAGCCAATGCAAGGAGAAATCCTGCTACAGCTGCAGACCTACAATCTTACTTAACTGCGGAACAATCTCAAATTGTAGAAAAGTGTTTGGTTACAACCAGGTCAGGGAACCCAACATTCAAAGGCTGGCAGAACCACAGTTACTACAGAACACTTTGAGTATAAAATACATCCTCATGGCAGTTTGAACCTGTCCCTACACCAGAAAGTACACCTATTTCCTTTCTATGGAGGCCTCTTTTTGTAAATTTATCTTTCAAGTTCCTGTTTATTTTTAACCACTTAAAGTGTTACTAAACCCAGTAATATAAAAACAATTAATCCACCCCCACAGTGCACACCGCTTCTAAATCATCTTTTTATATCATAATACTGCTGTTATATACCTTTTTTTCATCTGTATATTGCAGTCAGGTGATAAGCTGCAAGGAGCCAGGGCTTTCACAGTGTTTATATAGGAGGAGATTTCACTCTCTGATGATGAAACTTCCTTTGCATCAGTGACCCTTCACCCACAATCTGGCCAGAGCTGATTGGTGCTTTGCCAATGACATGCTCAGTTCACAAATAAACAATCATTGCCTCTAGAAATGCACTGCAGTCTGTGTCCATGTGAAACAGGTAGATCGAACAGAGCATGTGCAGCCTTTCCACCCTGCCTGCATAGTATAGTATAGTCTAATATAGTAGACGGGGCAAGAAGGAAGTATCTGGCCATACAGGATCAAACAGCCTTTTTACACAATACAGAGGATTAACCCCTTAATTTACACAGTATAGCAAGCATGCTATTCTACATATACAGACAGATTTTGCTGTTGTGGGTTTAGCAACATTTTAAGGACCGAGCCTCTTTTTGAGATTCGGTGTTTACAAGTTAAAATCAGTTTTTTTTTTTTTGCTAGAAAATTACTTAAAACCCCCAAACATATTTTTTTTTTCTAACACCCTAGAGAATAAAATGGCGGTCGTTGCAATACTTTGTCGCACCATATTTGCGCAGCTGTCTTACAAATTCTTTGAGTTAAAAAATAAGACCACAGTAAAGTTAGACCAATTTTTTTTCCACATTGTGAAAGATAATGTTACGTACGTCGAGTAAATTGATGCCCAACATGTCATGCTTCAAAATTCAAAAAAAAAAGTTTTCTCCTATAAGAGCTATGGGCGTTTGACGTCGCTTCCGCCCTTCAATGCTATGGAGCCGCGTGGGCGGCATCTTCTGCTCACTCGGCATCCAGGCAGTGGGGGGAGAGAATCCGATCGTCTCCGATGCTACCGGCAGGTCCAGTAACGGAGACGACGGGAAAGTGGTGGGAGGGGGTTGGGCACCTCTCCTGCCCCCGATAAAAGTGATCTTGGGGCAAATCCACTGCAAAGACCACTTTTATCTGAAAGCCGGCCACCTGCCATTTTTTTTTCAATAAACTTTTATTGGTTTTCCATCAACATACATCACAACATATTATGGTAGGTATCTGCTACCATAGCAACGGTATTCCACGGCAAAGTACCGCCATAATGATGGCAGGCGGTCCAGAAGTGGTTAAAGAGTAACTCCACTTTTGTTGAGAAAAAAAAATTACCCTCTGATCTATGTACATTGCAGGGATTTTAACAAACTTTTTTGCAGATTTCTACCATTTGTTATTTTGAAGAAATAGTAGTTTGTGTCCATGTGGGAAGTGAATTGGCTTCCCTTTTAGATGTGATTTCCCTTCCGAAGTGTCTCACCAAAAATTACATTTTTGTTGCAGGGGATGCTAACAATCTGACTTGTATCTTAGTGCAGACTTCTGGGAAAATCAGTGAGCCAATCACACAAGCAGGAAATTACATTTGGGGGGTGCTCTGCATTCCATCTGTGTACAGAACAACTCCAGGCAGCCAGATTGCACTGCATTTTACAGAAAACGAATGTGCTGCAGATTGAAAAGGAAAGGTCTTATTTAATAACGTTGAATTACAATATGACTTGATTGTAATTGTGTACGCTATATTATACTTTATTTTTATTTGCTGGTACCCTTCAAACTTGTGTCATTGAGGATTCCTAAAATTCTTGTGAAAAAATGCCCTTTCCATCACTTATCCTATTTACCCTGTACATTTATCATTTATGTCCGCACTGAAGATCTGTAATCATTACTCACTGATCGAATATATGGTTTATGAAATGGTAAATATTAAGGGACGTAAAAAAAAAACAAAAAAACCTTACAGCATATACATATATATATTTATTCAGATTTGCAGGATACCTGAGCCATAGCTGTTTGGGGATTACTTTCTGTATATGCAGAACCAAAACATTTCCAGCAATGTCTCTGTTATGATTATACCAGATTTATATAGCGCCAACAGTTTGCCCAGCGCCCTGATTATTCAGGAGATGGTATATGCGGTTTCTGGCCATATACAGGATGATGTTTGGGTGGATTAGAAGATTTGCCTGAATATTCAGCAATTAGTTTTAAGTCATAAATGGCCACACAGGGACATATTTTGTGACTGGGTTACACAATTTGTATGATTTTTGGAAAATTAGTAGTCCTTTCTGATAGGCATTGCTTTGTACAGTAGCAGACCGCTTTAAGATTCTTCTTGCCCCATTGATGCTGAACAACTCTTACCAAAAAAAAAAATCACAAATGGTTGTCTGCAGAGAATGACTTTCCAACAAAATATTTCACACTTTATCTGTTGTCGGTGATCATGTTAGTAAGTTGACTCCTGTGATGATGATCTTCATTGAATATTCACAAACATTTCAGCCAGTCTGTGTTCTCTGTACAGTCTGTGTGTACCTAAAATGTAAGGATAGCTGTACTTTACTAGCTTCTTCGATAAATCTGGAAATGCCAAGAAACTTTTGAAACATTTTCCTCTGGGCAGCATTGATCTTGGCAGATTACAGCAGGAAGTATGTGACTCCCAGACTATGGAAGATTGCAAATGTGGGCGAAGGGCTAAAACCACAATCAAATTATTTTTTTGCTGTGTGCCCTGCTTGGGAGATTTCCTAAAAGGTCGGCCATAGTGGGATCAAATTTCTTTCCTGTAACCACAGGTGTGTTGACAGAGGAATCCCTCCTGCCGAGCCATTATATTCTCCCAATGGGGGAAGCCGCCCCCGCCAGAATACAGTGATTATTACTAGCGGCTATATCAGCTGCTAGCGATAATAATCACATAAACACCTGCAGGCTGGTTGTATCCAAACTGATTGATCGATAAACTTGGGTACATTCAGCCTGCCCATACATGGTTCAAATCTATGGTCAACCTAACTTTCTTTGAGGCAAAAGGAAGTAAGAAAAATCTCCTAAAAGTTAGGGGAATTTCCATCTCCGAAATTGGAAGCGTTCCTCAGCTTTTATGCTAACTCTAAAATTTCAGGGCCGCTAAAATAGACCACGAAAGGCACATAGCAGAGGAGAGTAAAAAAAAATCCCAAGACATTTTTAAAATATATTAACAGTAAGCAAGTGGGGCCAGAGCATATTGGCTCCATAAAAGATGATGAAGGGAATTTGGTTACAAATGACAAGGAGAAGGAAAAGGTTTTAGATGCATCCGTCTCAGTTTTCACAAAGAAACAAAGGGGATATAGTAACCAAGAGTGTAATGTTAATAACACATCGCGGAATGCACCCTCATGGCTAACAGAAGACCGCATCAGAAATAGACTTGAAAAACGTAACACAAATAAGTCACCAGGACCAGCTGGCTAACACCTGACGGTCCTTAAGGAAGGAAATCAGGTGATAGCTAGATCATTGTTCCTAGTTTTTATGGACAGTTTACTGTACCAGCTGATTGGAGAAAAGCCAACGTGGTACCAATATTTAAAAATGGGCCGAAATATATCTCTGGAAACTTCAGGCCAGTCAGCCAAACATCAATAGTCTGTAAGCTATTGGAGGGTATGATAAGGGACTATATCCAAGATTTTAGCAATGAAAATTGTATCAGTAGTAATCAGCATGGATTCATGAAGGATCGTTCTTGGCATACCAATCTATTAAAGCGTTTGTTAACCCAAAAAAATGCTGCTCCTGTCTCTTTAATGTGCAAATAGCAGCATGGTGCTTTTGCTTTTTAAATTATCCCTCTGTATCCCCTAAAATATCTGTGTGATAACGCCAGGTCATGACTTCCTCCCTGAGTGCTGACTCCCTTTGTATATTGCTTACCTGAGAGCTTGTAGTCTATGCAGGCTATGTCACTCCCAGCTCTCCTATCTCCCGTATGCCTGTCTTCATCTCCCCCCTCCCTCTTCCACTCGTAGCTTCTCCTCTCTGCTCTCATAATTAACTCTAAAAGCTCCTATCCCTCTGTATTAGAAGAAGTTCACCCAAGTCAGTGTTATATCAGAAATATTCTTATCTATATGGATAAAACAGCACGGTTCTCTCTCTCTCCAGCCGATGTGAGCAGTAGTGCTCAGCCCCTTCCTCAGGTGATGGTGTGTTATCTATACAGAGAAGTATATATATGTTATAACACAGACACAGGGCAACTTCTTCTTATAATACAGAGCGGATGGGATCTATTTCAACAATTCTGCCGCTCTACAAGACTCTGGTCTGGCCGCATCTTAAGTATGCCATCCTGTTCTGTTCACCAGTTCTCAAGAAGGATGTGCTGGAACTGGAAAGAGTTCAGAGAAGGGCAACAAAGCTAACAAAGGAACTAGAGGATCTCAGCTATGGGAAAAGACTACAAGCATTGAACTTATCTTCTCTGGAGAAGAGACGTTTGAGAGGAGCTATAATTGCATTATAAAAATACCTTACTGGTGACCCTAGCATAGGGAAAAAACTTTTCAGTGGAAGGGAGTTAAACCACTTCAGCCCCGGAAGGATTTACCCCCTTTCTGACCAGAGGACTTTTTGCGTTTCGGGACCGCGTCACTTTAACTGACAATTGCGCGGTCGTGCGACGTTGTATCCACACAAAATTGACGCCTTTTTTTCCCCACAAATAGAGCTTTCTTTTGGTGGTATTTGATCACCTCTGGGTTTTTATATTTTGTGCTATAAACAAACAAAGAACGACAATTTTGAAAAAAAAAACTATATTTTTTTACTTTCTGCTATAATACATATCAAAAAAATAAAAACAAAAATGTATTCATCAGTTTAGGCCAAAATGTATTCTACATATGTTTGGTAAATAAAATCGCAAAAAGCGTTTATTGATTGGTTTGTGCAAAAGTTATCTCGTCTACAAACTATGAGAATTTATTCATGGCGTTTTTATGATTTTTTTTTGGTAATGGCTGCAATCCGCGATTTTTATCGGGACTGCGATATTGCGGTGAACAGATCGGACACTTTTGACACTTTTTTGGGACCAATGACATTTATACAGCGATCAGATCTAAAAAATAGCCACTGATTACTGTATTAATGTCACTGGCAGGGAAGGGGTTAACACTAAGGGGGCAATCAAGGGGTTAAATGTGTTCTCTCAGCGTGTTCTGTGTGGGGGCTAGGCGGGCAGGGACATGACAGATCTAATTGATCCCGATGACAGGGATCAGTAGATCTGTCATTTCCCCTGACAGAACGGGAAACCGCAGTGTTTACATCAGCAGTTCCCCATTCTTCCTCTGTATTAGGCGATCGCGGGTCGCCGGCGGACATCGAGTCCGCCCAACCTGCGGCCACACTCGCACGAGAGGGTGCCACCGGCGGCGCCCGTCCGCCCGCTAGCTGCGGCTGCGTGAATCGCCATTTATATACGATGATTCGTGCAGCGTTGCCACTTTGCAGCAGTAAAAGTACACAACGCGATCGGGAAGCGGGCATCTTAACAATCACAACATACAGGGATATACAAATTACTATTGATATAAACACATGTGCAACACACACAGCACAGGTTGGACTGGTGTCTTTTTTCAACCTTACCGTCTATGTAACTAGGATTTCCCCTTAGGGGAAAGTAAAAGGTCCCAAGGACAGATACGAGTAAATATCCTCCACGGGGACACCCCAAAATAGATTATTTGGATGTTCTACTCTAACCCTTCTCTTCCCCAAAAACATAAACGTTTTCTTTTACACTTTAAGATGAACCTGGAAGAAATATTGGATCTTTCAGTGCTGTTTTTTTATACCAGTCAGCAATGGTAGCAGTACAGTGCCTTGAAAAAGTATTCATACCCCTTGAAATTTTCCACATTTTGTCATGTTGCAACTAAAAACGTAAAATGTATTTTATTGGGATTTTATGGGATAGACCAACACAAAGTGGCACATAATTGTGAAGTGGAAGGAAAATGATAAATGGTTTTCAAATAAATATGTGAAAAGTGTGGCGTGCATTTGTATTCAACCACCCTGAGTCAATACTTTGTAGAACCGCCGTTCACTGCAATTACAGCTGCAAGTCTTTTTGGGAATGTCTCTACCAGCTATGCACATCTAGAGAGTGAAATTTTTGCTCGTTCTTTGCATAATAGCTCAAGCCCTGTCAGATTGGATGGAGAGCGTCTGTGAACAGCAATTTTCAAGTCTTGCCTCAGATTCTCAATTGGATTTAGGTCTGGACTTTGGGCCATTCTAACACATGAATATGCTTTGATCTAAACCAGGGATATGCAATTAGCGGACCTCCAGCTGTGGCAGATCTACAAATCCCATGAGGCATAGCAAGACTCTGGCAGCTACAAGCATGACACCCAGAGGCATGATGAGACTTGTAGTTTTGCAACAGCTGGAGGTCCGCTAATTGCATATCCCTGATATAAACAATTCCATTGTAGCTGTCTGTATGTTTAGGGTTGTTGTCCTGCTGGAAGGTGAACCTCTGCCCCAGTCTCAGGTCTTTTGCAGACTCTAACAGGTTTTCTTCTAAGATTGCCCTGTATTTGGCTCCATCCATCTTCCCATCAACTCTGACCAGCTTCCCTGTCCCTGCTGAAGAAAAGCATCCCCACAACATGATGCTGCCACCACTATGTTTCACGGTGGGGGTTGGTGTGTTATGGGTGACGTGCAGTGTTAGTTTTCCGCCACACATAGAATTTTGCTTTTAGGCCAAAAAGTTCAGTTTTGGTCTCATCTGAACAGAGCACCTTCTTCCACATGTTTGCTGTGTCCCCCACATGGCTTCTCCCACACTGCAAACGGGACTTCCTATGGCTTTCTTTCAACAATGGCTTTCTTATTGCCACTCTACCATAAAGGCCAGATTTGTGGAGTGCATGAATAATAGTTGCCCTGTGGACAGATTCTCCCCCCTGAGCTGTGGATCTCTGCAGCTCCTCCAGAGTTACCATGGGCCTCTTTGTTGCTTCTCTGATTAATGCTCTCCTTGTCTGGCCTGTCAGTTTAGGTGGACGGCCATGTCTTGGTAGGTTTACAGTTGTGCCATACTCTTTCCATTTTCGGATGATGGATTGAACAGAGCTCCGTGAGATGTTCAAAGCTTGGGATTTTTTTTTGTAACCTAACCCTGCTTTAACCACTTCAGCCCCGGAAGGATTTCACACTTTAGGACCAGAGCCCTTTTTGCGATTCGGCGCTGCGTCGCTTTAACTGACAATTGCGCGGTCTTGCGGCGTTGTACCCAAACGAAATTTGCGTCCTTTTTTTCCCCACAAATAGAGCTTTCTTTTGGTGGTATTTGATTGCTTCTGCGTCATTTCTGATCACCGCTATAAACAAAAGAAGAGCGACAATTTTGCAAAAAAACACTAATTTCTTACGTTTTGCTAAAATCCAAATCCAAAAAAAAAAATATTAAAAATTTTTTTTCATCGGTTTTGGCCGATTTATATGCTTCCTCATATTTGATAAAAAAAATCGCAATCTGCGTTTATTGATTGGTTTGCGCAAAAGTGGCCGCGTTTACGGACGATGAGAATTAATTTCTGGGGTTTTTATTTTTTTTATTTTTTACTGGTAATGGCGGCGATCTGCGATTTTTAGCGGTACTGCGATATTGCAGCAGACATTTCGGACCATTTTGACACTTTTTTGGGACCATTGGCATTTATACAGCGATCAGTGCTATAAAAATGCACTGATTACTTTTGTAAATGACATTGGCAGTGAAGGGGTTAACCTGCAGGGGGCGCTCTAAGGGTTAACTGTGTTCCCTGGGTGTGTTCTAACTGTGTGTGGGCTGCCCTAGCAGGGAAAGGGGAGCGATCACAGCTTACATATAGAGGAAGGCTGTGATCACAGCCCTTCCCCCTCTCACAGAACGGAGATCCGTGTTTACTTACACGGACCTCCGTTCTTTCACTGCGGGGGGGCATCGCGGGTAGCCGGCGGAGATCGAGTCCGCCGCACCCGCTCCCTGGCCCCCCCCGAACACAGTGAGCGCGCGGGCGCGCCTCAGGCTGCGCGCGCTCACAGTGCATGATATCGCAGCCGCCGCCGTATGACGGCGTTTTGCGATATCGAGCCATCTTGTCGCCGTCAACCTGCGGTTGACGGTCGGCAAGTGATTAAATTTCTCCACAGCTTTATTTCTGACCTGTCTGGTGTGTTCCTTTGCCTTCATTGTGCTGTTTGTTAACCAAGGTTCTCTAATAAACCTCTGAGGGCTTCACAGGACAGCAATATTTATACTGAGATTAAATTACACACTGATGGACTCTATTTTTTATTTAGGTGACTTTTGAAGGCAATTGGTTCCACTAGATTTTAGTATCAGAGTAAAGGAAGCTGAACATAAATGCACGCCACACTTTTCAGATATTTGTAAAAAGTATTGAAAACCATTTATCATTTCCCTTCCACTTCACAATTATGTGCCACTTTGTGTTGGTTTATCACATAACATCCAAATAAAATACTTTTACATTTTTGGTTGTAACATGACAAAATGTGGAAATGTCAAGGGGTATGAATACTTTTTCAAGGCACTGTATTTTTTACATAAGGGGGTCCTCCTTGATGTTACCTAATGGAGAGTGGTAAGATGCAGGTAGATAAAATTGATTTTATCTTAATAAAGGGTTAATGCCACATAAGTAAAAAAAAATGGTACCAAGTAGCTGTATATGCCTGCCTTCAGTTATGTGTTAATAGTTAAAGGGGCATCGAAAGATGCTGTATAAAATATTAGTGTATCTAAAGTCAAACTTTTTTAAATGTAATTTTTAGACTGAATTGGGAATTAGAACACCCTTAGGGGTTTTACTGCTGTCTGTGTCCCTGCTAGAAAGATCCACCCCTCCTATTTATCCTAGGTAACTTTTGGAATTGGGACTGAAAGCAGTGGGGAAATCCTGTTGTCACCAAAACCTAAACCAAAACAAACTTCACCCCATTTGTTTTGAGGCCAATGATCTTTTTTTTTTTTGTCCAAAGTGGCCTCTGCCTTTCACCTTAATGATAATGTGTTAACTTTTTGACCAGCAACAGTTCACCAGGAGAACTTTCCCCATTGTTTGGATGTGGTGAGGGCCTTCAGGATTTATCTCTCAGCCACTGCTTCTATTAGGCAGAAGGATTCCCTCTTTGTTCCAGTAGTAAAAAAGGTTTTCCAGCTTCCAAATGCCCTAGTTCAAAGCAGACTACAGGTTGTTGTGCACACTTATAAGTTGCGAGATAAAGTCTCTCCTTTTCTCATTAAAGCCGACTCCACTAGAGCAGCGGTCCCCAACTTTTTTGGAATCGGGGACCTGCTGTGGTCTTTCGTGGGCAATTTGTCGGGGCATTGACTGGTGTTGGCGCTTCAATCATCGCGGTGCCATGGTTGGTATGGTGTCAGGATGATTGAAGCGCATTATTTCTATTATTACATTGTAATATAAAATGAAATAGTTCAACTCGCCATAACGCAGAATCAGTGGGAGCCCTGAGCGTGTCACTTGCCACCATTGCCTGCCACCAGATGCAGCTGGCCACTTGCCACATCGCCTGCCACCAGACGCAGCTTGTCATGTCACCTGCCTTCAGATGCAGCTTGTCACTTGCCACATCGCTTGCCACCAGCTGAGGCTTGTCATCTGCCACCAGATGCAGCTTGTCACGTCACCTGCCTTCAGATGCAAATTGTCACTTGCCTCATTGCCTACCACCAGATGCAGCTTGTCACTTGCCACATCATCTGCCACCAGATGCAGCTTGTCACTTGCCATGTTACTTGCCACCAGATGCAACTTGCCATGTCACTTGCCACCAGATGTGGATTGTCACTTGCCACCAGATGTGGATTGTCACTTGCCACGTCACCTGCCACCAGATGTGGATTGTCACATGCCACATCGCCTGCCACCAGATGCAGATTGTCATTTGCCACGTCGCCTGCCACCAGATGCAGATTGTCACTTGCCATCAGATGTGGATTGTCACTTGCCACGTCACCTGCCACCAGATGTGGATTGTCACTTGCTACATCGCCTGCCTCCAGATGCGGATTGTCACTATCCTGCCACCAGCTGAAGCTCCCCAGTCTTGCCTGCCATCAAAAAATACCAGATGCATCTTGTCACTTTTTAAATATAAAGTCAATTTGGTGGCAGGCAACAGTGACAACAGGGAAAGAGGCTTCTCTCCCCAGCTTTTCAGCATATGTGCATTGGCTGGGACCCAGAGTGAGAGTGGGCAGTGAGAGATGATGTCATCTTTCTGCTGCCCACGGCTGCACAGTGAGGGAGGAACTGCGCTGATGCAGGGTGGGTGATGAGAAATTATGTCATCTCTCTGCTCGGTCGTCCGCCGGCTCTCCCGTGCTACCACCGGCTCTCTCGCCTGCCAGCCCACTGCGCTCGCTGCAGAGAAGCCACGACCCGGTGATTGGAGACCCCTGCACTAGTGCATTGAGCACTTCTTGGGCTTATGTGTCTGTGTCTCTAATCAGTAAGGCTGCATTCACACCTGAGCGTAGCTTCTTTGAACGGTTTTTCCGACTTTTTTTGCACAATTTTGGTGCTTTTTTATGTGCTACTGGCACAGTTTTTGAGCTTTGGCATTTTTTTTATTAGCCAATCGAGAAAACCATCATCTGTTGCAGCATTTGTTGCTAGGTATTTCAGCTTTTTTATCTTTTCCCTTTTATTTATTTTTTTTAATTATTATTATTCATTTATTATTTTATTTTTCGTTTGGGTTAGAGTTAAGGATAGATTAGGATTAGGTGTTAGGGTGTCACGTACCTTGGTTGGAGGCTGAGTTGACGAGAGGGCTTCCCTTGCGACTCTGGTCCGAGCACCCTTGAATGTGGTGACAGAGGTACAAGGTTCAAAGAAGCATGGGTGCCAGTAGCTTGATAGCAGGTGATTGCCACAGTCAGGGACGTAGTCAAGGTAAGCCGGGGTCATACACGGTAAGACAGCAGGGTGGTCAGGAGGCGCCTACATGTCAGTACATACTGGATAACCTGAGCTCATCTGTGTGCTGGTACATGTGTACAAGTATTAGCTGTATGGGAATGAGCAGTAGCTGCAGAAGAATTGGTATTAGCTGTATGAGAATTATTATTAGCTGAACTACCTTCCTGACATAGGGTTATTTATTTTGTTAAGATGTTACTACTACTACTACTACTACTTTCCATAATTAACCCCTAAACCTTAAAAAAATAATAACTACCTAAATACCCTAAAACAAAATAAATAATTTTTTTTCTCATTTGGGTGTTAATTATTATTAATTTTATTAATATTTATAATAATTTAAAATATTTTAAAGTTAGGGGTCAATTATTTATGTATTATTACATATTTATTTTATTTATCATGATTTTAGTTATTTGTGTTTACATTTATTTATTCATATATTATTGCTATTTTATTTGTTACATTTTTGCATGTGAGCAGTAAATCGTGCAAAAAAACACAAATGCCATATTTCTATTCACTTCTATGGGAATAAAAACGTGCCAAAAACGCTCAAATCTGCCCGGTTCAAGCTAAAAAAAAAAAGGCTCCAGAACTTTTTGGAGCTTCAGGCGACTTTAGGGTAGAAATGTTGAACCATCTCCATAGAGAATAATTGATTTTTTTTTTCTCCATCATTTTGGAGCTTTGAGCTACAAAATTTTGAGGTGTGAATGGGGTCTAAGGTTGTAACCCAGCCTTCTGTTCTCACGGTCTCCATATTTTACAATGTTCTTTGTCTGCGGATGTTAGATTCAGCTGAAAATTTCTGCAAGCAGCTTTATTCTTGTTGGGCTGGTTTGCCTATATTGGTGTTTTGATGTGGCATCCCGCTGTTTGATTGCCCATTGGTTGCTTATTTTCATGAAGTAGTGTCCCTGTATGAACAATAGAGAAACAAAAAAAAAAATCCTGTTTTCAAAAAGCACATAATACTGAATCATCCTGTGATCTATAAATGAACTGAAGTCGATTGTTTTAGAAGCAACGTTTTATGTAGAATTGCTGAGCACAATCCATAGTAAATATGCTGCTATATGCCTAGTTATATCCAGGTGCCCCTGTTTTTTATATATTGTTGAGATTATATATAGTATGTTCCATCCCAGTTCTGTGTCTAAGAATTCAAAAACCTCTCAGGAACATGTGAGTCCCTCTGCTAGTATCTAGATTATTCTCTTTAGACCTAGTTCTATTCTCTGGACCTGATTTTTCTGGTGTTCCCCTCAAGCAAAAAAATTGTCCATAGGCAGCTCTTTAAAAGTTTCACAGGTCATCAACTTCGAGTTAACCATGATCGATTACAGTCATCATTTATGTACACATGGGGGATGTGGGGTTTTTATTATTGCACTTGTTATCGCAAAGAAACCCATAGAACGAAAGTACCATAGAAGTGACTGTATGACTATAGCCCACAGTCTACTTAAAAAAAAAAAAAAAAAAAAAAAAAAAAAAAAATATATATATATATATATATATATATATACACAATTCTGTGATTGTAGATGACACTAAGCTGTGCAGTGAATTAATGTCCTTGTAGGATGTCTCCACCTTACAAGCCAACCTCAATACACTAATTGGGCAGCTATGTGGCAAATGAGGTGTTGATAAATGTAAAGTTATTCGTTTGGGGGCAAAAAAAAATGAATACGGAGAACAGCTGGGGGTTGAGAAGGCTCTGGGTTTGGGAAGAATGGTGAAAAAGGACCTGGGTGATCTGGTAAATCAGACTTATTAATATGCAATGCCAAGCTGCAGTTTCTAAAGCTAGCAAAATACTTTATTGTATTAAGAGATATAGACTTTTTAGAAAGATGCAGACATTTTACCCCTTGTGGCGTTATGAAAAACTAGGTGATCGATGGATGTTTTACCAGCCACCTTGGCAGGCTGGGTTCCAGACTGGATTTTGCGGTCCACTTGTGTCAATCTACAGGTGGTATAAAGGAATCTGACCTGGATCAGATAATGGCTCTGACCTGGGACTCAGGAGCCATCAAGCCTGAGAAAAGCTGACGAAATGAACATTGCTTTGTGACTGAAAAATGTTTGCATAAAAAATTTCTTTAAAAAAATAAAAACACCATAAATCAATTTTCATAGTTTGTAGACGCGATAACTTTTACGCAAACCAATCAATAACCGCTTTTTGCGATTTTATTTACCAAAAATATGTAGAAGAATACATTTTGGTCTAAACTGATGAATACATTTGTTTTTTTTATATATATTTTTTTGGATATGTATTATAGCAAAAAGTAAAAAATATTGTTTTTTCTCTTTCGTTCCTCGACAGGCACAGCGACTCTTAGGACTAAGTGGGTTATACTGCCCTCTTCAGGAGTTTACTAGGCAGAACAGGCAGTTCTAACAGCAAAAAGAACAGTAACAGACACAGCCCCTCCCAAGGGGCAGTCCCCACTGGCAGATAACCCCACACCCAGCTCTGCTAGCTCAGTTTTTTTCTGCCTAGTGCAAGGAGATAGACCTAGGCTCCCTGTTGGGATCTGTGGTACCTCTCTGGTCCTGGGACAGCCTCACAGATGAAGACTTCAATCAAGCAGCCGTGCAGGGCAACAGGCTGGGTCTCGGACCCAGGTAGTCTCCCCAGCCAGCCATCATGCGTTAGACCAGATGCTTCACGCTGGGTCGACCACGACAGACCCCGAACCGGACGGGGTGGCCCCACAGTTTAAACACCCCGCCGTCGCACACAGTGCGCCCTGGGCCGACAGCTCCCTCCAGCCTAGCCAGGAGCGCGAATGCTGTCTCGGGTGGGATCCCTGCACCACCCGACTAGATGGGGTAAGTACGTCCCCCCCCTCCCTCTCGGGGGTCCAGGGGGGAAGCTGGCGGGTCCCCCCTCCAGGGTGAGCACGATAAGTGGTTTCCTCCCCCTTTTCCTCGCTAGTGCCCCGTCCCCCCATCCCTCCGGGACCCTGCTGTCGCACCCCCCTACCCTATGGGGGCTTCTAGGGTGGTTTTCTTCGGTAAGGGGCCCTAGCTGGTCTCCCACGGCCTTGTGCTCTGCAGCCATTTTCCCGGTGCCCGGCCATTTTTGTGTAGCCGCGGCCCTGTTACAGTGGTGTTTGGCCTCTAGTGTGCAGGGCGGCCATTTTCCCTGTGTCTACACCTAGATGTGTGAACAGCGCGGTTCTCCCTGGCAGCGGCTCTGAGCACAGCGGCAGTGGGCAGCAGGAGCAGGTGAAGGCAGCGACAGCGGTGGACAGCAGCAGCAGGCAACTCCTCTCCGGGTCAGGTGGTGAGTCCCTTTGGGGTGTCCCTTCTGCCCAGCCTTGCTCAGCTGTGGGGTGGGGGTGCAGTGGTCTCCTGGTAATAGGCCTTATTTTTTTGGCACTACCAGGGTGGGAGACAGTATGGCAGCTGATACGGGTGCTTCCCCACTGGACCGCTCGGTGCCTGCAGCCAGCACTTCAGGGGCTCTAGTAAACACAATGTCGACGGTCCTGGAGATGTTTGTATCCCGGGTAGAGTCGCTGTTGGACCGCAGCCAAAAAGCGCCCCTTGCCCCCCCTTCTTCGGGGGAGGACTCGGACCGTGAGGGGGGCTCCTCCGTTGCGGGGACCCCCCTCGACCTGTCGGATGGCAAAGTTCCCGATGCTCCTGATAGCGGGGATGAGTTGGAGATGTCCGCTGCTGTGCACGAGAAAGTTTTTGTAGACACTCTGATTACCTTAGTGCGTGAGACCCTGCGATTGGAAGAAGGGGTGCCCGTCCCCTTCGGGTCACATAGACCGGGCCCTGTGGCTAAGGTCTTTCCGTATGTGGACTTTCTGGATAAGTTTGTTTATAAGGATAGGGCTTGGCCTCAGAGCTCCCTCCCTGTCCCGAAGCGTTTCGCTGTGCGTTATCCCTTTGAGGATGAATTGTTGAAGAAGTGGGCATCACCCCCCCATGATTGACCCACCGGTGTCCCGCCTGTGCAAGGCGACCACTATCCCGGTGGAGGGCACGCCGTCCTTTAACCCCTTCAGCCCCAGAAGGATTTCACACTTTAGGACCAGAGCCCTTTTTGCGATTTGGCACTGCGTCGCTTTAACTGACAATTGCGCGGTCGTTCGACGTTGTACCCAAACGAAATTCGCGTCCTTTTTTTCCCACAAATAGAGCTTTCTTTTGGTGGTATTTCATCACCGCTGCGTCATTTCTGATCGCCACTATAAACAAAAGAAGAGCGACCATTTTGCAAAAAAACCCAAATTTCTTACTTTTTGCTAAAATACAAATACAAAAAAAAATACAAAAAAAATTTTTTTTCATCGGTTTTGGCCGATTTATATTCTTCCTCATATTTGTGATAAAAAAAATCGCAATCGGCGTCTATGAATTGGTTTGCGCAAAAGTGGCCGCGTTTACGGACGATGAGAATTAATTTCTGGGGTTTTTATTTATTTTTTTTTACTAGTAATGGAGGCGATCTGCGATTTTTTGCGCTACTACGATATTGGGGCGGACATGTCCGACCATTTTGACACCTTTTTGGGACCATTGGCATTTATACAGCGATCAGTGCTATAAAAATACACTGATTACTATGTAAATGCCATTGGCAGTGAAGGGGTTAACCTGCAGGGGGCGCTCTAAGGGTTAACTGTGTTCCCTGGGCGTGTTCTAAATGTGTTTGGGCTTCCCTAGCAGGGGAAGGGAAGTGATCACAGCTTCCATGTAGAGGAAGGCTGTGATCACAGCCCTTCCCCCTCTCACAGAGCGGAGGTCCGTGTTTACTTACACAGACCTCCGTTCTTTCACTCCGGGGGGGCCATCGCAGGTAGCCGGCGGAGATCGAGTCCGCCGCACCTGCTCCCTGGCCCCCCCCCGGACACAGTGAGCGGGCGAGCGCGCCTCCGGCGGCGCGCGCTCACAGTGCGCGATCTCTTGCATTATCGAGCCACTTTGTCGCTGTCAACCTGTGGTTGCCGGTGGTTAAGGACCCGACTGACAGGAAGGCCAAGGCTTGTGTCAGGTCCCTATTTGTTCTGACGGGATCGGCCATGCGGCCAGTTGTGGCCTCTGCGCTGGCATCGCAAACGCTCACTGAGTGGGCAAAGTGGTTGCACAGCGAGTTGAGCAGGATTCTGGCTTCTCCTGAGTGTGTGGATCTTGCTGATTGGATGGTCCAGGTGGCTCAGTATCTGTGCGATGCTGCCCTGGATGAAGCCCCCCTGATATCCAAGGCGTTCACGGTCTCTCTGGTGGCCAGGCGGTGGCTTTGGCTGAAGTGCTGGTCTGCGGACCTGCCTTCTAAGAAGGCCCTGGCGGACTTTCCTTTCCAGGGGGGGCAGTTCTTCGGTGACGCCTTGGACGAGATGATCAAAAATCTCACTGGAGGGAAGAGCTCTTTCCTCCCGGAGCCTAGGAGGAGCACAGACTCCCATCGCCATCAGGGGCCTTCCTTTCCAGCCTATAGGCGGCCTTTTCGACCCTCCCGCGCCTTGGGCAAGGGATCACAGCCCGCCAAGGCCCCTGTGGGTGAACAGAAGCGTCCCAGGCCGCGTAAGCGTACCAAGCAAGAGGACAAAATCTCCTCCGCATGAAGGGTTGCCCCCACCCGGTGTTCAGGTGGGGGGATGTCTCCTGAGGTTGTGTCTCCTGGGGACACGTGGTCCTCCCGCATCTCAGACCGCTGGGTGCTCGAGGTGGTCTCCTCGGGGTACAGCATAGAATACCATTCCCGCCCCCCAGACAGGTTCTTCGCCTCCAACCTGCAGCTGCCTGCGGGCCCTGTTTGGGGCTGTGCAGGACCTGCTGGGTCAAGGGGTGATTGTCCCCGTTCATCGGGCGGAACGTTCCCAAGGTTTTTATTCCAGCCTTTTTGTGGTTCCGAAGAAGTATAGGGTTCGTCCCATCCTGGATCTGAAGGACCTCAACAGGTTTGTGCGGGTCCGCCGGTTTCGGATGGAGTAGGTCCGCACAGTAGTAGCGGCCCTGCATCGGGGCGATTTCCTGGCCTCCCTCGACATCAAAGATGCGTACCTGCATGTTCCCATCTGCGCCCAGCGCCAGTGTTTCCTGCACTTTGCGGTTGGGGAGGATCACTACCAGTTTGTGGCTCTCCCATTTGGCCTGGCCTCAGCGCCTCGGGTCTTCAACAAACTGCTGGCCCTGGTTCTGACTCTGTTGAGGCAGTGGGGTATCGCAGTGGTGGCGTATCTGGACGACCTTCTCTTGCGAGCGGAGTCGGCTCCAGCGCTCAGGGACGATGTGACGATTACCCTGCACACTCTGCAGGAATTTGGATGGGTGATCAACCTCCCGAAGTCGGTCCTGATTCCTTCTCACCACCTGGAATATCTGGGGCTGATCCTGGATGCGGCCCAGACGAAGGTTTTCCTTCCGCCAACCAAGCGGCAGGCGCTTCAGTCGGCGGTAAGGTCCCTGCTGTCCCAGAAATGGTCCTCACTCCGGTTTTGCATGCGGGTCCTGGGCCTAATGGTGGCCTCTTTCGAGGCGGTCCCTTATGCTCAGTACCACACCCGAGTTCTGCAACGGGAGATTCTCCTGAAGTGGGACAGGTCCCCATCTTCTCTGGATCGGGTGATCAAGATGGATCACCAAGTGAGGGCCTCGCTGCTCTGGTGGCTGCGGTCCCTGGCTCTTCGGTCAGGGAAGTCCTTCCTCCCCCTTCACTGGACAGTGATCACGAAGGACGCCATCCTGACAGGCTGCTCTCAGCCCAGGGACGGTGGTCTCAGGAGGAGTCTCGCCTCCCGATCAATGTCCTGGAATTGCGGGCAATTTGGTGCTGCCTCTCCCATTGGACGTCGAGACTACATGGGTGCCCTGTTCGGGTTCAGTCAGACAATGCCACGGCGGTGGCATACATGAACCACCAGGGCGGGACGAGAAGCTCGGCTGCGGCCTTGGAGGTGGCTCCCATCCTGCAGTGGTCAGAAAGCCACGTACCGGCAATTTCTGCCGTCCACATACCGGGCATAGAAAATTGGCAGGCAGACTATCTCAGTCGTCAGCGCCTGGACCAGGGAGAGTGGTCCCTGCACCCAGATGTGTTTCATCAGATTTGTCTGAGATGGGGTGTCCCGGATGTGGACTTGCTAGTGTCCCGCCTCAATTGGAAGGTGCAGACCTTCGTGAGCAGGACAAGGGACCCCTTAGCGGACACTCTTGTAGCTCCGTGGGATCGGTATCGACTCATTTATGCCTTCCTTCCTCTCAAACTGCTTCTGCGCAGAATAGAAGCGGAGGGTATACCGACCATTCTGGTAGCTCCAGATTGGCCAAGGCGTCCTTGGTACGCAGACGTAGTACGGATGGTGGTAGACGTCCCCTGGCGGCTCCCACTTCACGAGCACCTTCTGTCCCAGGGGCCCATCTTGCATCCTGCTTTACCCTCTCTGGCTTTAATGGCCTGGCTATTGAATCACAGGTGTTGAGGGATCGAGGTGTCTCGGACTCAGTGATTCCTACCATGTTGAAGGCACGTAAGGCCACTTCACGTAAGATTTACCACCGCATCTGGAAGGCTTACATCGCCTGGTGCGAAGCCGGGGGGTGGAACCCTCGTTCCTTCTCAGTGTCTTGGGTTCTGGCCTTCCTACAGAAGGGCCTCGACCAGAAACTGGCGTTGGGCACTAAGGGTCAGGTTTCTGCTCTGGCGATCTTTTTTCAGCGTCCTTTGGCGACGCATTCGTTGATCCGTACTTTCATGCAGGGGGCTCGACATATTGCCCCCCAAGTACGGTCGCCTTTGGCGCCCTGGGACCTCAATTTGGTCCTCTCAGTACTTCAGAAGCCGCCTTTTGAGAATATCAGGGAAATCTCACTGCATTTGCTTTCGTAGAAAGTGGCTTTCCTGGTGGCTATCACATCCGCTCGGCGGGTGTCTGTAGTGGCGGCTCTGTCTTGTAGGTCTCCTTATCTGGTCCTACATAAGGATAAGGCGGTCTTGCGCCCGTCACTTTCTTTTTTTGCCGAAGGTGGTGTCATCTTTCCACATCAATGAGGACACTGTCCTTCCTTCGCTATGCCTGCGCCTGTCTCACCTTAAGGAGGTTGCCTTGCACTCCCTGGATGTTGTTCGGGCCCTGCGGGTGTATCTGGTGACTACAGCCTCCTTTCAGAGGTCGGATGCTCTCTTTGTTGTGGTGGATGGTCCATGCAAAGGTTTGGCGGCCTTATCGGCTACTATCTCACGTTGGATTAGACCAGTGGTTCTCAACTCCAGTCCTCGGGCCCCCCCCAACAGGCCAGATTTTCAGTATTACCTTGGGGAGATGCAGACTAGAATACTGCAATCACTGAGCAGCAAATGATATCACCTGTGATGTATTTCAGTTATCCTGCAAACCTGGCCTGTTGGGGGGGCCTGAGGACCGGAGTTGAGAACCACTGGATTAGACAGACGGTTACGGCTCACTCTACCAGGGCGATTAGCACTTCCTGGGCTTTTCAACATCAGGCGTTTGTGTCTCAAGTGTGCAAAGCGGCTACTTGGTCCTCTGTGCACACCTTCTCAAAGTTTTACAAAGTTTGTTTTAGCATCCTCGGATGCTGCGTTTTGCCGCAAAGTTTTGCAGGCGGCCGTGTGAGACACTCTCACTGAGGGTTCGGTTGGGTGTACTTCTGTTGTTCTGTTACCCATCCCTCATTTTTGGCACTGCTTTTGGACGTCCCACTTAGTCCTAAGAGTCGCTGTGCCTGTCGACGAACGAAAGAGAAAACTGGATTTTTTTGACTTACCGTAAAATCCCTTTCTCTGAGTTTGTCGACAGGCACAGCACCCACCCTTCTGATGTTGCACTGCTTGTTATGAACTGAGCTAGCAGAGCTGGGTGTGGGGTTATCTGCCAGTGGGGACTGCCCCCTGGGAGGGGCTGTGTCTGTTACTGTTCTTTTTGCTGTTAGAACTGCCTGTTCTGCCTAGTAAACTCCTGAAGAGGGCAGTATAAACCACTTAGTCCTAAGAGTCGCTGTGCCTGTCGAGGAACTCAGAGAAAGGGATTTTACGGCAAGTCAAAAAAAATCCTGTTTTTTTACTAAATTGTCACACTTTTTTGTTTATAGCGCAAAAAATAAAAAACGCAGAGGTGATCAAATACCACCAAAAGAAAGCTTTATTTGTGGCAAAAAAAGGACGTCAATTTTGTTTGGGTACAACGTCGCACAACCACTCAATTGTCAGTTAAAGCGATGCAGTGCCGAATCACAAAAAGTGCTCTGGTCAGGAAGTGGGTAAATCCTTCTGGGGCTGAAGTGGTTAAATGAGGTGGGTGTTAGTGGCTGAAAGATGAGTCACTGTTTAAAAAACACTTTTATTACCAAAAAGTATCACAACATAGCAAAATATATGCATGGATGAGTAAAAAGTCAATCATATATTACAAACCATGTATGCATAAAAACAGTATTAGTAGCATAGCAAGCCCATGATGTGGTGAGGAGCATGGATCTTCCATGTAGAAAACACTTTCAGGTCAAAAATGTAATACAATTAGAGATTTAAAAAAAATAAACAATCTTAAGGAGAAAATAGGTGCATCCAATTGGCCCGACGCATGTTTTGTGTATATTTGATACACTCTTCAGGGGCAGGTGCACTTGGGTCTACAGAAAAACATAAATGAGTAAATATGATCCATAGTTATACCCCTCTTAGGGGAAAGTATACATACAAGGGGAGAGAGATATAAACTCATCCCTATAGGTACTTACAAGCCTGTTGAGTCTGAAACCTACGAAACCAGGAAAGGAGGGCCGCTAAAGGTGTCGGTCCCGGGAGCCGAGGTTGGGATTGGCACAGGAAAGACCGGGCACATAACATGATCCCAACAGCGACAAACGCATGTAACCAGGTGGTGGTGTGGGTTCAAATTCTGAAAAATGATTGCAATATGTGTACTGTAAATATGTGTTATAGTGTGTCACTAAAAATAGTGATAGCTAGAACCCAAACACCACAAATACAAGATGAAATTTCAGATTCAGGGTTCAGACTCAACGGGCTTTTGTAAGTACCTATAGAGATGAGTTTATATCTCTCTCCCCTTGTATGTATACTTTCCCCTAAGAGGGGTATAACTATGGATCATATTTACTCACTTATGTTTTTCTGTAGACCCAAGTGCACCTGCCCCTGAAGAGTGTATCAAATATAGACAAAACATGCGTCAGGCCAATTGGATGCACCTATATTCTCCTTAAGATGGTTTATTTTTTTCTTGAATCTCAAAGTGTATTACATTTTTGACCTGAAAGTGTTTTCTACATGGCAGATCCATGCTCCTCACCACATCATGGGCTTGCTATGCTACCAATACCGTGACTCATCTTTCAGCCACAACCCCCCCCCCCCCCCCTTTCTGCAACAGATATAGGGATGGAGACGTGTTCCTGCATGTCTCACTCAAAGTTCCAAATTTTTCCCTCTTTTTCTATATGGGACAGGGATGGAGGTGTGTATAGTTGCTATCAGGTAGTCAGTGACCATGTATTGTATCATCCATAGGACAGGGCTTGTCCGTGTCTGTTTGCCCTATTGATTTATCGTGTTCAATGTTTTAGCATAGCAATTCCCGGGTTGAGGTGAAGCCTGTTCAGCCTGCTGTGATCCGGGTCTGTGGGGCTGTTTATTTGTTGTTCAGTACAGGTGGTCCCCAGGTTACAAACAAGAAAGGGCTGTAGTTTTGTTCTTAAGTTGAATTTGTTTGTAATTCGGAACAGGTACATTTTTTAAGTGTAGCTTCAGCCAAAAAAACTATTTTTAAGCTTTTTGGATAGCATAGGGAAGGGTTAACACCCCTGTAATGTTTGTTTTGCTGTCTATGTTTCTGTTCAGAAGATTTCACCTCACTTCCTGTCCCAATGATAATTGGATTTTGAAAATTTTGGGTTGTTGTGGAAACAAGGATTGGTGATAAAGCATCAGTGGAGACATCTTTTTCCCATAATAACTCTTACAGGAGTGAATTTCCCTTCCTAGGGGGGAGATTTCCTCTCACTTCCTGTTGTCTCCCTCCGTTTGTAAGTAGGAGTCGGATGTTTGTAACTAGGGGGACCGCCTGTACGTGGGAGCTGTGATGCACATGAGGGCGCCCTCCCCCTTCATTGGCATCAGTTGATGCGGGGGAGTGGGCAGGCATGTCTCTCTTGGCATCAGCTCCACACCAAGCGTGTGATGTCATATGGCGTCCCGGCGCTGTTATGTGGTATTCCATCTGTGTCATTGTATGGAAGGGAGTGTCCCTAGACTTTGGCATGGACGCTCCCCTTCCTCGTTTGTTGCACTTGTGTGATGCTGGTAGGAGCCTGCTGGTTATCCTGTGCACATATAGTGTTCCCATTCAGTGCTAGCCTTTCCATCTGGCAACATCTCTTGTCTTACACTGCACTCCTATTGGATCAGAACTCCCTATTACTACATTAGGTAATTACTTGCTTATTTTTCAGTTATCCGTGGTTTCTGAGTATTCAGCTTTCACTTTTCACCTTCCTTATCATCCTTTTCTCACTCCATTTCCATTCCTCACCGAAGTTATGGTCTTTCTTGGTTACTCCCTACCCTTCAGTGCATTCATATATTCATCTTGCATTTGTGGTGTTTGGGTTCTAGCTATCACTATTTTTAGTGACACACTATAACACATATTTACAGTACACATATTGCAATAATTTTTCAGAATTTGAACCCACACTCACCACCATCTGGTTACATGCGTTTGTCGCTGTTGGGATCATGTTATGTGCCCGGTCTTTCCTGTGCCAATCCCAACCTCAGCTGACACCTTTAGCAGCCCTCCTTTCCTGGTTTCGTAGGTTTCAGACTCAACGGGCTTGTAAGTACCTATAGGGATGAGTTTATATCTCTCTCCCCTTGTATGTATACGTTCCCCTAAGAGGGGTATAACTTTGGACCATATTTACTCATTTGTTTTTCTGTAGAACCAAGTGCACCTACCCCTGAAGAGTATATGAAATATACACGAAACATGCATCAGGCCAATTGGATGCACCTATTTTCTCCTTAAGATGGTTTGATTTTAAATCTCTAATTGTACTACATTTTTGACCTGAAAATGTTCTCTACATGGAAGATCCATACTCCTCACCACATGGGATTGCTATGCTACCAATACTGTTTTTATGCATATATGGTTTGTAATATGTGATTGACTTTTTACTCATCCGTGCATATATTTTGCTATGTTGTGATACTTTTTGGTAATAAAAGTTTTTTTTAAACAGTGACTCATCTTTCAGCCACTAACACCCACCCACCTAAATAAATTAAAGTCCCACAATCCCCCCCCTGTCTGTAACAGGTATAGGGATGGAGACGTGTTCCCACATGTCTCACTCAAAGTCCCACATTTACCCTCTTTTTCTATACAGTACTAAACTGTCACCATATATGAGCAATTTGTCTAACTGTCCACTGATGGATGCCTAAACACTTTGAGATTGCTTTGTATCACTTTCCAGTCTTATGCAAATCAACTACTCAGTCCTTTGTGTGAGGCATGGTTCACATCAGCTGATGCTTTTTATGAACAGCATTCTTTCAGGCCTCATACACACGGACGTTTTTTTGACGCCGGCGTTTTTTGCAGCTCTCCATGTTAGTCAATGGCCCCATAAAACCACCAACGTTTTTGAGCTGTAGATGGCGTCGGCGTTAGTGAGCCGAAACTAGAACCCACGGCCAGCGCCCTCTGAGGCTGTAACGTTTTGGCATTTTTTTGACACTGACGCCGCAAAACGCCAACTAATATTGTGCCGACGTTTTTAGGTTGAAAAATAGCAGAGGGATGATTTTGATTTTTTTTTTTTTTTTTAAACGCCTATTGACGCCGACGCTCACTAACGCTGATTTTTTTTTTTTCCTTGACGTCGGGCCCAACGTTTTGTTTATTTCTTAAGAAACGTCCATATGTATGAGGCCTAAATGTTTGAGTGTCTTTTATTAATCAAAGTAGCTCTAAACTCAGGTTCACATTGAGGGTGGGTTTGAAATTGTGCAAGTTCAGCTGTACTCAGGCAATTTCAAACCGACAATGCAGTGCCGACTTTGGGGGCAATTTGACAGACATCCGTGCGGGTTTATGCATAGATGTCTATTCAAATCGCCCCCAAAGTCACCAAAAGTAGTGCATGAACTACTTTTGGGAAGCGGTGTGGCGCCGCACCTATTTGGATGGTGGAATTGCCAGCAATTGGACATGTCAAATCAGCCCAATGTGAATGTGGGCAGAAACCACCATACTAATTTCATTATTTGGAATCCAGTTGTGCAAACTACTGACTTCAAATATGACGTTTGTCATTTAGAAAAACAAAACGCATTTTTAATTTTAAAATCACTTTGAACAGATTGCATTTGTTGTGATGTAGATGAGCACCAGGTCTCATTTTATGGTACATTACTGCAGCAAACCAGTTAATTGCAAGGGTTTTTTTTTTTTGAACTGTTGGGATAGAATTGTGTAGAGGTTTGCTATTTGTTTTTCTTCTGTTGGTTGAACTGAATGGACTTGTGTCTTTCAACTTAACTATTCAAACAATGTCATGGCTACGAGTTTATTTACATGCCGTGGCAATAAAAGGTTTTAGCAACCAATTAAAGTTAGATGTAAAATTATTAATGTCAGCTAAGCCTGCAGGAGAATTTTTAAAGTTTGATAATTATTTGGGTTCTTGAGCCCTGAACTCTCTGCTACAGACCAACAGGCCCTCTGCAAACAGCCATGTGCTTTAGCTATCAGATTTGGCAAAGGTCTAGCTAGGAGACAGTGGACAAAAAAAAAAAAAAAGTGTACCTGTTGAACCAAATGAATGTGCAAGCATATCAGTAAATACTAGACAGCCAGCATTGCACAGATGGACATGGTCAGAACAGCAGGTTTGCAAGGGAGAACAAAGCTTCTCTGTTTATTCATGGGTCATAATGAAACAGGACATGGCTGGTTTCACAACAGGGGCAACATACTTTTTTTAGGACATTTTCAATAGGATTTTGCTGGGCAAAATTCTTGAGGAAGACCTTTTCACTGTAGGTGATTGAAAGTTTACAATGAAGGTTTTAGCAGGCTGAGGCCCTTTGGCAAGGCTGATCTAAGCTGAGGCATGTGTGCAGTGGGTCAGTAAGGGCTGAAATTGTGTCCTTAAAGTGGATGTAAACCCTCAAAAAAAAAAAAAATTTTATTTAATAATTCTGCCTGGTAGAGTATAGCATGTCATCTGTGCCTAGTCTTGCCACAAAGAGTTAATCCAATGAGTAATGACCTTATCTTTTTTTTTTTTTTCTGAGTTCACTGACAGACGCAGCCTTCTTATGACACATGGGGTTATGCTCATCCTACTAGGAGTAGCCTAGGCAAAACAAACAAAAGTATAGGTTGGCCCCTCCCAGGGGCCCATCCTTACCTTAGCATATAATCCCCCTGCTCTGTACAGCACATCAGTTCATAACAAGCCGTACAAAACCAACGCAGAGGGGTGGGTGCTGCGTCTGTCAGTGAACTCAGAGAAAAGGATTTTACGGTAAGTTATACAAAAAAATCCCTTTTTCTCTTCCGTTCACTGACAGACGCAGCCTTCTTATGACACATGGGGACGTCCCAAAGCTGTGCCAATCAAGAGGGGTGGGCAAATCATAACAACTGTACCCAACAGAAAACCGCCCTCTCAGGCGGCGCTAACCGCGCCTATACTGCTGCTTGCAATACCTTGCGGCCAAAAGCAGCATCCAAGGATGCCGAAACATCAATTTTGTAATACTTAGTAAACGTGTGCACTGGGGCCCACGTAGCTGCCTTGCACATCTGAGACACCGAAACCTGGTGTCTAAACGCCCAGGAAGTACTAACTGCCCTGGTGGAAAGAGCCGTGACTGGGAACCTTACCCCAAATCTCCTATGCATGAGTCACGGTCTTCCGTATCCAACGAGATACGGTAGCTGACAAGGCCGCCATACCTTTGCAAAAATAAAGAATCAGACGTCGGAAAGGAAGCTGTAGAACTTAAATACACCTGCAAGGCCCTCACCACATCCAAAGAATGCAGCTCAACTTCTTTGGGATGTGACGGGTGCAGGCACAATGAGGGAAGAGCAATATCTTCATTTAAATGAAAGGAAGAAACCACCTTAGGAAGAAACGAAGGGGGAAGGCCGCAGAACTGCCTTGTCCTTATGGAGGACAGAGTAAGGTGACCTGCAGGATAATGCAGCTAACTCCGACACCCGCCTGGCGGATGCGATAGCCACCAGAAAGGCCACCTTCTGCGACAACTGTAAGGGAATGTCACTAATTCTTTCATATGGTGGCTTCTGCAACACAGAAAGCACCAGATTCAAATCCCACGGTGCTAAAGGCGACCGTATCCGAGGAGCCACATGACGTACCCCCTGTACAAATGTACGGATCAATGAATGAGATGCCAAGGGCCGTTGAAAAAGAACCGCCAGTGCCGAAATCTGCCCTTTAAGCGTATTTAACTCCAGGTTCTTGTCCAGTCCTTGCTGTAAAAATGACAGTACTCTGGATACTCTATAAGAGCGGGGGTTCCAACCCCCTGCCTCGCACCAGGTAATATAGGCCTTCCAGGTCCTATGATAAATCTTACATGAGGAACTCTTGCGTGCTTTTATCATAGTAGGGATTGCGGAGTCAGAGACACCCCTCTCCCTCAATACCTGGGACTCAATAGCCAAGCCGTCAAAGCCAGCGAGAAGTAAAGCAGGGCGCCGGATGGGCCCCTGAGCCAGTAGGTTCCCGCGGAGCGGAAGATAATGGTTTACCTACGCCACCTCCGTGGCATTGACCGACTGAACCAGAACCGGGCGGCGCAGCCTCTCTGTCCAACGGGACAGGTAAAGCCTGCTCGCTCTCAGTTCCGGTTCCTACATCGACCAATTGAGGGGAGGACAACTTCTCCCCCCCCTTTAGGGCCGGAACCTGAATCCCCCAAACCAAGGGTTCCCGGGACTGACACTCCGACCTGATTGGCCTGTCCAGGGATAGAGGAGATTTGTCCCTTCGCGACAACATTGCCTCTCGCAGGAGCCGAGTGTTCTGGGCGTAAGGTATCGCTTCGCAAGTCGACACCCTGAGCCCCAACACCCGTATACAGAACCGTAAGGTGAACCACTGGCCCGATCACAGTGTTCGCCCAGCCTGAAGCGTTAGACGCTTGCTCGGTGTTAGGAACACCCCTGTCTGTACCGTGTCCGGAAACAGACTTAGGTACTCCAGCCGGCAAGCCAGCGTTAATGATGACTTCTGACTGCTGAGCGCCTGACCGGCGCCTAGAAGCGCCTCCGATGCTCCTGCGGGAGCCTCGAGTTTGAGGGGAAGGACTTTTCTGGGGGCAGAGAGCTGCTTGCAACCCCAAGAAACTGGCCCCCCACCCGTGAGGCGGGTGGGGGCAACCCATCATGCGGAGGCAGACTTGTCCTCCGCTTTTTCGGACTTACGCTGCCAGGGCCTCTTGCTGTGGCCCGTGAACGCCTTCCCGGCCTTGCCCGCTGAGTCGGGCGCCCGAAAAAACTTCTTCTGACCAGAAGAGACAGGACCCTGCCTACGACGACGATCTCGTCGCTTCGGCTCTGGAAGGAAAGTACTCTTCCCTCCCGTGAAATCCTTAATAATTTTATCCAACTGTGGGCCAAACAGACGCCCTCCCTGAAAGGGCAGGTCTGCCAGAGCTTTCTTTGAAGCCTGGTCGCTCGACCAAGAGCGGAGCCACAGCACCCGCCTGATAACAATTGAACAGACATTTTTGACAATATGGGGAGAAGATCCAAAGCAGCATGGCATATGTAGCGGAGATCCTCTTCCAAATGTTGCACTCGCTGTACTTCAGCCTGTGCACATTCACCAGACAAACTGGTGTGCAGCACGGCAGCATGCTCACGAAGAGACTGTGCCGCCATAGCAGTTGCTAGCCGGCCGCATGGCTGACCCAGCCAACAAGAATAGTGCTTTAGACACTGTCTCTGTGCGGCGATCGGCCACCTCTTTAAAGGATGGTGACCCCTCCAAGGGGATGGTGGTTGCCTTATTCACACGAGCCACGGCAGGGTCCACCACCGGGGAAGCCCATCTCTTAGTAAAGCTTTCCTCAAAGGGGTAGCGAACAGCAAAGCTTTTAGGCAAAGCCAAGGAACTTGGTGGCTTATGCCATTCCTTGAACACTGCCTGTTCAAACACCTGATCAGAAGGGTAAGCCCTAGGGGACCTAGGGAGTCTAAGCGGTCCACAAACATATGCGGACTCATGCGACTCCCCTGTTTGGTCAGAGCCGCGAATATCAGTGCTTCCACTATCGCTTTATCCCGCGAACTAGGAGCCTCCTGATCCTCTTCGCCCTCTGAGGGCGGTTCACCCTCTGAAAGATCCACAGGTGTGACCACTGAAGCGCTTTCTAGATCTGAATCCTCCCCTGAGGAAAGAGGGGGGGTGGGCGCTTCTGGGGGCCCCTCGAAACGGGCACCCCTGCCTGGGGGAGGAACTCCCCAAACACCGCCCTCAGCTGTTCCAAGGACACAAATGCTCCTGGGGTGGACTGTAGATCTGCAGGTACCCCTGCCATAAAATTGCCGGCCTCTGACATTTCAGCCCGGCACCCCCGCTGTGTAACCACCACCTCCACCCCACAAATCAGCCAGGGAGACCTGGGCGGATTACACCCCCCGCTACCAGCACCCAGGAAGCGCCAGCTATACTTGCTGTTTGATGCCCCAGCACTCCAACCGAAGAGCAATGCCCACGAACTGCTGCACGCCAGGAGCTTGTTACTGTGTGTCAGCCATGCTGTCCAAGCAAAAACCGGAAGCCCACACCCGTTTTTAAGGACTTCCTGCACAAGGACTGCAGTTCTCCCAATCGACCACTGGAGGCCGCCAGAGAGCAGGCTGGAAACCACATGGTTCTCAAACAATGGACGCTGCCATTACACACGTGCGGTCGGCCACGAACGAGCGGTGCTCTAAAATCCAACGGCGACCACCCACCTAACACATTGCTCCGGACGGTCGGTGCAGATTCGAACGGTTAGTGCAAAGGTGCCTGTGGGGAATTGAGGAGGAGGGGGAGTGGGGGGGGAGGCCTCTAACAGACCCCCACCGGCTGACCACCACAGAGCTGCCCAGGTGCCCATTCTCCATGCCTCAAGGGCGGAAGAGGGGTTCACTCACCAATCCGACGGGCGCAGCGGGTAGCCACCCAGAGCAGACCTACCTCCCCGCAAGAAGGCATGCTGCTGGCCAGGCCACTGGACAGGTGAACCAGTCACTGGGCTCTAGTGGGTTTTAGCCACTGGCCACCCGCACAGAACGGGCGCTATGCGGTGGGCCCCCCTAAGGGGGTTCGCACAGTGTTGGCCAGACTGGGGAAAGATTAGGATTCAAGATATCCTCTATACCACCAGCCAGCTTCTTGATAGCAGTCTTCCTTAGATTAATCTTCAGGAGACCGCTGCTCCCATAGGGAACCAGGTCTACTCCTTGCACTAGGCAAATAAAAACTGATGTGCTGTACAGAGCAGGGGGATTATATGCTAAGGTGAGGACGGCCCCCTGGGAGGGGCCAACCTACACGTTTGTTTTGCCTAGGCTACTCCTAGTAGGATGAGCCTAACCCCATGTGTCATAAGAAGGCTGCGTCTGTCAGTGAACGGAGGAGAAATTACCCTTTGATGAACTGAAGCCAGACAAAGGGATGGGAAAATGTCTCTATGTTAAGATGAAAAGCAAAAACTACCTTAGGCCAGAAGATAATCCTGGGCTGTAATACTAACTTGTCCCTCAGACCTAAAAGGGTTCTTTGCGAGATAAGGCTGCCAGTTTAGACACATGCCTCACATAAGTGATAGCTACAAGGAAAGCCTTGTAGGTTAGAGTAATGTATCCAATGGGTTCAAATGGCAGCTTCTGAAATGCTAAGATGACCAGATTCATATCCCAATGAGTCAAGTGTGAACAGAATGGAGGTTTCACATGGAAGGTAACCTATGTAATGAGATTGGATGTTCCGAAAGGAACATCGATAGTGAATACACTCCGTACACAGATTTGACCGTCGGAATAGAGCGTTTCTTGGGAAAATCCAGACTCCCTGTTCAATCATAATGTCGGGTCCTAATAGAAGACCGGATTCCATCAAAAACGAAAAGTAGAATTGTATCTCTGTAAAAGGGTAGGGAAACAGACCGAAGTCAAGTAGTTTCCCATTAAAGAGGAGGCAAGTGACTGTCTGCGTCGGAAG
>BLSH010078479.1:513182-575996 GCA_018402905.1 Glandirana rugosa | reverse complement strand
CCGCAAGTTACTTGCCTTACCGCGTGTGCTGACAACCCACACTATGCTTAACCACTTGACCACTGGGCACTTGAAACCCCTTAACAACCAGACCAATTTTCAGCTTTCAGCGCTCTCACACTTTGAATGACAATTACTCAGTCATGTAACACTGTACTCATGAAATTTGGGTCCTTTTTTTCACACAAATAGAGCTTTCTTTTGGTGGTATTTAATCCAATTTTATACTGCTACCTATCTTTGGTAAAAAACAAAAACAAATTAGTGGATATTATTTGGTCTTTGTGAAAGTTATAAAATCTACAAGCTATGGTGCCAATCACTGAAAATTGATCACACCTGATGTACTGACAGCCTCTCTCATTTCCTGAGATCCTAACAAGCCAGGAAAGTACAAATACCCCCCAAATGACCCCTTCTTTGAAAGTAGACATTCCAAGGCATTTAGTAAGGGTTATGGTGAATTTTTTGAAGTTGTAATTTTTTCCCACAATTCTTTGCAAAAAAGGGATTTTATTATAACTTACCGTAAAATCCTTTTCTCCGAGTTCACTGACAGACTCAGCTCTTCATAACTTTGTGGGTTTTATGTTCGTCCTACCAGGAGTTAACTAGGCAGGGAAAAGAATCAGCTGGCCCCACCCTTGGGGGCCGTCCTCTCTTCCTACATCAAACCCCCTCACAGAATAGCTCTTCAGTTCGTACACAAGCCGTACCAAAACAGAGCCCAGAGGGGTGGGTGCTGCGTCTGTCCGTGAACTCGGAGAAAAGGATTTTACGGTAAGTTATAATAAAATCCCTTTTTCTCCTACGTTCACTGACAGACGCAGCTCTTCACGACTTTGTGGGGACGTCCCCAAGCTGTGTCAATAAAAGAGGGGTGGGTAAACGCAAACAACTGTACCCAACCGAACCTCTGAGAAGGCGTCAGACGCGCCTACACTACCGCCTGCAGCCAAAGGCAGCATCCAAAGATGCGAACACATCAACTTCTAAAACTTAGTAAAAAGGGTGAACCGAGGCCCAAATGGCCGCATTGCACACCTGTGACACCGAGGCCTGGTGTCTGAAGGCCCAGGAAGTACTAACCGCCCGGGTAGAATGAGCCGTGACCGGAAAAAGGGGGAACCTAGCCCCGAACAGAATACACATGGGTCACGTTTTTTTTTTTTTTTTTTTTAAATCCACTAAGAAATCGTAGCCGAAGAGGCCGCCAGACCTTTTGTGCGGTCCTTCTGGCACAACAAACAAGGCGCCAGCCTTACGAAAAGGAGCTGTAACAGCCAAGTACACTCTTAAGGCCCTTACTACGTCCAAAGAAAGCCACTCAAACTCCTTGGGGTGCGATGGACGAGGGCACAATGAAGACAGGACAATATCTTCATTGATAAGAAAAAAAGAAGAGACTACCTTCGGGAGAAAGGAAGGAAGGGGTCGCAAGACCGCCTTATCCTTAAACATCACTAAATAAGGAGACTTGCACGAAGTGCAGCCAATTCCAATACTCGTCTGGCAGAAGTACAAGCGACTAAGAAGGCCACCTTCTGCGACAGAAGTTGTAAGAGAAAACTCCCTGAGTTTTTCATAAGGTGGTTTTTGAAGAACAGAAAGCACCAGATTCAGATCCCACGGAGCCATCGGGGATCTCACCCGAGGCGCCACATGTCGCACACCTTGTACAAAGGTACAAATCAGAGAGTGCGAAACCAAGGTCTTTGAAAAGTATGGCTAAAGCCGAGATCTGGCCCTTAAAGGTACTCAAAGCCAACTGCTTATTCAGACCCTGCTGTAAAAAGGGTCAGTATCCTGGAGACTACAAACGAGCGAGGGTTAAAGCCCTCCGCCTCGCACCAAGCAATATAAGCCTTCCAGGTGCGGTGATAAATCCTGCGAGAGGTGCACTAGCGAGTTGTCAACCGAGTAGGGATCAAGGAGTCGGCCACTCTATCTCTGAGCACCTGGGACTCAATAACCAAGCTGTAAAAACCAGCGAAGGTAAGGCAGGGTGCAAGAAGGGTCCCTAGAGACAGGAGGTCGTCCCACATCGGGAGCCGCCAGGAGGCATCTGCCACCTTTTGCACTACGTCGGCGTACCAGGTGCGCCGAGGCCAAACCGGGGCCACCAGAATGGTCGGAATTTCTTCCATCACTATTCTGCGCACCAATCTCGGAAGCAGCCGTATGGGAGGAAAAACGTACCGGAGGCGATAGCAGCTCCAGGGAGTCACCAGGGCATCCGTGGCCACTGCCAACGGATCCTTTGTCCTGGACACAAAAGTTCTCACCTTGAGATTGAACCTGGACGCCATAAGATCCACATCCGGTGTCCCCCATTTGTGGCAAATCTGATTGAACGCCCCCGGTGAAGGGACCACACCCCCTGGTCCAGCTGCTGGCGACTAAGAAAATCCGCCAGCCAGTTCTCCACACCTGGGATGTAAACCGCAGAGATTGCCAGAACGTAGAGTTCCGCCCAACGCAGAATCAGAGCTGCCTCCGCAGCCGCTGCTGGGTTCCGTGTGCCGCCCTGATGATTCACATACGCCACCCCGTGGCATTGTCCGATTGAATTCGAATTGGGCGGCCTTGCAATCTCTTTTCCAATGAGAAAGACACAGTCTGAGCTCTCTCAGCTCCAGCACGTTGATGGGAGGCAGGCCTACTGGACCGACCAACGACCCTGAGCTGATAGTCGTTCCAGGACTCCGCCCCAGCCCGTCAGGCTGGCGTCCATGGTGAATACCGTCCACCGAAGGGACAGGAACGACTTCCCCTGAGTGAGGGCCGAGTCCCATAACCACCAGGCGAGGGATGCCCTGATCTGAGGGCCCAGCCGGATCGGAAGATCCAAACGACCGGTGGGGCTTGTCCCATTGGACCAGAATTGCTTGCTGGAGCAAACGAGTGTGACTCTGGGCAAAAGGTATCGCCTCGAACGATGAGACCATGAGCCCCAGCACCCTCATACAGAACCGCAAGGAAGACCGGCGGCGTGATAGAAGGGTGCACACAGCCGACTGTAAGTTCAGTAGCTTCGTCGGAGGGAAAAACACCTTTTTTGTCAATAATGATACTCCAGACGGCAGGAAGGAGACACCGACGACAACTGCAGATTGAGCAACCAGCCGAAGTCCCGCAATGAAACCATTGCGATGTTCACATTCTCCTCCAGGGCAGAGACAGAGTCCGCTCGCAGGAGCAGATCGTCCAGGTACGCCACTATGGCAATGCCCCTCTGACGCAGCAACGCCAACACGGGGGCCAGAAACTTCATGAACACCCGGGGCGCGGAGGTCAGGCCGACGGAAAAAGCTACAAATTGAAAATGACGATCCCCAACCGCGAATCACAGAAAACGCTGATGTCGCCGATAGATGGGGACATGGAGGTACGCATCCTTTCCAATGACGCTAGGAAGTCCCCCTGGTGCAGGGCGGCCACGACCGATCGAACAGACTCCATCCGGGATTCGCACACCCTGACAAACCTGTTTTGGGCCTTCAATTCCAGGATGGGCCGAAAGCTGTCCCCTTTTTTGGGCACCACAAAGAGATTCGAGTAAAAACCTCAAAATCCCTCTCTGAGGGAACCGGCACAATCACTCCCCGTTCTGATAGAGCCTGTACTGCCCTGGAAGGGCCAGCCTGCGCTCCAGCGGGAGGTTTAAATTTGATGGGAAGTGCGAACCCCCGAAGACGTCCCCCACCCGACACTCGGGTGGGGGCGCCCCATCAGGCTGAGGAAGACTTGTCTCCCGTCTTTCCTGGTTTGTGCTGCCACTGCCGGCGCCCGGCCCCTGCAGCAACTTCCCTGGAACGGGTTCCCTTGCTTGCCGTGCCAGATGCACGAAAAAGCTACCTCTGACCCGACGTAGCAGGCTCCTGTCTACGACGGAAACTCACGCCTGCGGGGCTCCGGAAGGAACGTACTCTTGCCTGCTGTGAGATCCTTAATGATTTCAGCAAGGCGCGAGCCAAATGGGCACCCACCCTGAAAAGGAAGATCAGCCCAACCTAGTGCGGAAGCGTGGTCACCGACCAGGGTCGCAGCCAAGAATTCTGTGAAGTCTAATGGCCGCTATCGACATTCCAGACAGCAAGGGCAGAACATCCACCGCCGCATCACAGAGGTATTTTATCCCCTGGAGTAAAAACTCAGCCTTCTGCGGTGCCTCCATCAGGCGACCGCCCACCAGGTCTGACTTCAGTTCCTCCATGCACTCAGAGGTACTGCGCTGCCATGGCCGCAGCCAGAGCAGGTCGCACTGCGGTGCCCGCATTCAAGAACAAGGACTTTAAAAGTGCCTCTGTCCTTCTATCGGCAGGATCCTTGAAGGAAGGAGTCCCCGCCATAGGAATGATAGTCGCCTTGGTAAGGCATGCAATAGGCGGATCCACCGCAGGAGATTCCCCATTTCTTTAGGAAATTCTCCCCAAAGGGATAGCGTTCAGTAAAATGGCCAGTCAGTGAGGAGGAACCCGGGTTGCTGCCATTCACGATATAGGAAATGGTTAAAAAATTAACTGTAAGGATAGGCCTTGGGGGGCCTAGAAGACCCGCACACATAAGCAGATCGCGATTCGCCTGTTTGATGCAACTTGGTGCGAATGCCAGCGATAATGGTGGCGACCAGCACATTGTCCTGGTCAGCCACTGGCTCCTGGTCCTCCTCAGCTACCATGTCACCTCAGCAGACAAGTCCCCCAGGGTCTCTAAGACCCTTGAAGCCCCTCAAACTCAGAATCTTCCCGAGGATAAAAAGGGGGGGGCGCTTCCAGGGGGCCCGCAGAGAGGCGTCCCCACGTGGAAAGATTTCAGTGATAACATCCCGCAGCTGGGTGAGAAAAACCCCTTGGGCAGACTGCGTGGCTGCTGATGCCCTCTCAGCAGGTTTTGCAGGGAGATCAGCCATTGTCAGGGGTGGATGGATGAACGCCCCGCACACAGCCACACACCCTCACAGGATCCGAGGACAGCACCCCACCGCCACCAGCACCCAGAGGGAGCCCAGCTATACTTGCGATTTTGCTGCCCATCAGCGCCGATCGTTCAGAAACACAGCCTGTCACCGTCCATTTTCTGAGAAGAGAAGCTGCAGCCACGTGTAGAATGCAGAGCATGCAGTGAAGATGGCAACGTGCAGTACCGAATATGGCCGCTCCGAGCGCTAGAGGGAAAGCCCCATAGGCTGGAAATGTCCGCGGCTACGGCAAAATGGCGGCGGTCCGCCGCAAAATGGCGGCCGAAGGACCGCATGGTGATGCTGGACGAGAAGGCCGAACGAACGGGCAGCGCTGGGGAGGGGGGTGGGGTGCGAGGTGTGGCAGGGGGCAAGATGAAAGGCTGATTCCCACCGGTGGCTACCCCGGACAAGCTACTGGAGCAGTGGAAAAACCGCATTTGCAGACGTCGGGCCCACTTCACTCCCCGGGTGGGGAGGAAGGCAGGGTGCTCACTTACCCGTCCGATGCCACGGCAGCCACCGAACGCAGACTTTCCACCCTCGATGGGGGGCATGCTGCCGGCCCAGAGTCGCCCTGCCGAACGAATCGGGAAGGGGACCATGTGGGGATCTCGCCCCGGGCCACCCGCACGGAACGGGTAAGATGCGGCGGGTCCCTGTGTTGGGGCCGGCTTCGCATCATGTTGGCCAGGTCGGGGAAAGTACAGAGCACCAGGACTCTCGATGCCCCGACCGGCTTCTTGATAGCAGATCATCTTGATTGCAGCAAAAAAAGAAAAATGGTCACAATAGGACCGCAGTTCCCTATAGGGAAGCCAGGTCAACTCCTTGCGAACTAGGCATTGAAACTGAAGAGCTATTCTGTGAGGTGGTTTGATGTAGGAAGAGAGGGTGGGGCCAGCTGATTCTTTTCCCTGCCTAGTTAACTCCTAGTAGGACGAACATAAAACCCACAAAGTCATGAAGAGCTGCGTCTGTCAGTGAACATAGGAGAAATGAATTTTTTATTTTTTTTTCCCCAAAATTGTCACATGTTAACGGATTATTTCTCACACCCTGCATATGCATACCACAAATTACACCCCAAAACACATTCTACTACTCCTACTGAGTATGGCGATACCACATGTGTGAGTCTTTTACACAGCCTGGCCACATACAGAGGCCCAACATGCAGGGAGCACCATCAGGCGATCTAGGAGCATAAATTACACATATAATTTCTTGACTACCTCTTGCACTTTTGAAGGTCCTGGAGCACCAGGATAATGGAAACGCCCAAAAAATGACCCCATTTTGGAAAGTAAACACCCCAACGTATATTCTAGGAGGCACAGTGAGTCTTTTGAACATGTAATTTTTTCCACAAGTTTTTGGAAAATGTGGAAAGAAAATGAAAACACATTTTTTTTTTTTTTTTTTACACAATGTTGTCCATTTATACAATATTTCTAACACACAGCATGTACATAGCAAAAATGACACCCCTAAATATATTCTGCTACTCCTCCCGAGTATGGCGATACTACGTGTGACACTTTTACACAGCCTGACCACATACAGAGGCCCAACATGCAGGGAGCACCGTCAGGTGTTCTAGTGCCATACATTTAGAATCTAATTTGACCATCTTTTACACTATTGTGAGGCACTGTGGTGGCATGGATAGGCACTGTAGTGGCACAGATGGGCAGGGTAGTGGCACGGATGAGCAGTAGAGTGGCACGGATGGGCACTGTAGTGGCACGGGTGGGCACTGTAGTGGCACGGGTGGGCACTGTAGTGGCATGGATGTGTCACGGATGAGAATGGATGTGGTATGGATGAGCATGAATGAGGCACAAATGAGCCATGGATCGGGATGGATGGGTGGGTGAGCATGGATGGATGGCTGAGCACGGCTGGGTGGGTGAGCATGGATGGATGGCTGGGTGAGCATGGATGGATGGCTGGGTGAGCACGGCTGGGTGGGTGAGCATGGATGTATGGATGGGTGAGCATGGATGGATGGGTGAGTGCACATGGCTGGGTGGGTGAGCATGGATGGATGGATGGGTGAGCACGGCTGGGTGGGTGAGCACGGATGGATCGATGTGTGAGCATGGATGGATTGATGGGTGAGCATGGATGGATCGATGGATGGTTGAGCGCAGCTGGGTGGGTGAGCATGGATGGATGGATGAGTGAGCACGGCTGGGTGGGTGAGCATGGATGGATGGCTGGGTGAGCATGCATGGCTGGATGGGTGAGCATGGATGGATGGATGGGTGGGTGAGGATGGGTGGGAGAGGATGGATTGGGTGAGGATGGGTGGGGGGTGGATGGATGGCTGAGGATGGGTGGGGTGGATGATGATGGGTGGGGGGTGGATGTGCATTCCTGTCACATGGCAGTGCTGTGGGCATTACACATTGCCCACAGCACTGCAACACGTCTTTCCTCCCCCCTCTCTCCTCTCACAATGCACCGATCGGTGCGGAGAGGAGAGAGAAAAGCCGGCGCTTCCGCCGGCTTGTTTACATGTGACCGCGCCGTCAAATGACGTGGTAAAAGGCCGCTCATAGCGGCCATTCACCGCGATCCGTGATCAGTCGGGTCCCCCGGACCCGGCGGTCACAGATGATCACGTGTGCGCGGCCCAGGGGGCGCGCGAGAAGCGCGATTCTGGGAGGATGTCAATAGACGTCCTCCCAGAATTAAGCAACCGCCCTGTAGACGTCTTGTCTATAGGGCGGTTGTTAACTGGTTAAAAAAAAAAAAAATTGCTCCTAACTTTTTTACCTGGCTCCTAGATTCAAAGCAAATTTGTTAAGCCCCGCATTACAGGCAAGCCCTGCATTACAGGCTAGCCCTGCATCACATGCCTTGACGAAAGTCCAGGATCAGCAGAGCTGATCTGAAAGCTGCAAAAAGAATTCCAGGAACTGAAGAATCTTGCTATAAATAAAAATTGTCTTGACTAAATGTAAAAAGGGAATTTGGACTTCTCTATAAATTCCTCATCTTGGAGTACAGGACAGGGTTGTAGTCCTCGACCAGCCTTTTTCAACAAGGGTGCCTTGGCAAAATGCCTAAAAATTGAGCAAACATTGTATACAAGCCTACCTTTTAGTTACACAAAGCCGCAGGTTTTCATTATGTGTCATTACGACTTTCTAGACACTAGAATCCTAATCAATTATTTCATCTGTTAATGAGGAAGTCTGTTGCCTCCACAGCATCCTTTTTGACCCTCCTGTGCTTCTCTCCCTCAGCACTGGAGTCACATTAGCTGACTGATGGAAAGAAATGGAGGGAGAAGAGAAACATTGGTATACTAGTCCGTACCAATGTGCAATATTTGCTTTGGAAGAATAAATCACCTCTAACGTTGGGTTTCCTAGATGTGGATGTTGCTGCATTATGTAAAGCAATTAGAATAGTTTAAGAATAGGGTGCCTCAAAAAAGTACATCATTTTTAGAGGGTGCCTCCACTGAAAAAAGGTTGCGAAACACGGTTCTAGACTATGGGTTATATGCAGGCTACCTTCAGCTAACCAGACACTTTGATAAGACCACCCCTACTGCCAGCATCCAACCACCTGAGGGTAGCCTGCAAATAGCCCATGGTCTACGACTTCAGCCCTGTGTACTGTACAATTACGAGAATGTTTTTTTCTTCTGTCGGAGTAGAGAGATGTCAGTTCTCCAAAAGACACTAAAAGCTGAGGCCCGCTGGGAGCAGGAAAGGTTATGCTGGGCTGTCCTTACAGCTTTGCTCAATCCTCCCTAAGGTGGCACTATAAGCAGCATTTCAGAATACTATCCTGTGTCCTGTACCATACCACTAAGAAATAAAAATGTGCATCAGTAGCAGCATGGGGGGGAAATGTTACATGAACTGGTGGCAAAGCATGTAGAGCAAAAGGGGAATGATTCCAACACAGTGGTAAGGGCAGGGGAAAAGGCATACAGATATGGTGATGAAAGTGGAGGACAGGAGGAGAGTTGTTGGGTGTTATTGGGGTCAGATGAAGTGGTAAGATTAGGGAGTCAGGGGTGGTAAGTGCAAGGTGAAGGGAGATTGAAGCAGCATCCCTAACCACCTCCGGCTCGCCATATAGACAAATGACAACGGGCGGGATCACCACTTACGACGTCGCCCAGTCTCACTGCGATCGTGCGCCCAGATCCTTAGGACATGGTGTGACCCCAATCTCGGTAAAGAGCCGCGGCTCTTTACCCATGTGATCAACTGTGTCAAATCACAGCTGATCACATGTAAATTAAGGAGATGCCGTTTATCGGCTCTCCTCGCCTCCCACTGACAGAGTGAGGAGAGGAGAGCCGAGGAGCGGCATCTCCTCAAAGGGGAGACCTGTATAGGTAATCAGGGAAACCGATTACAGTGCCAATCAGTGACGCCAACCTGTGGCCATCAGTGAAGCCCATCAGCGCACATCAGTGAAGGAGAAACGTTACTTATTTACATTTTCAGACAAACTTTTGTTTTCAAAATTTTTGGTCTTTTTATAAAAAAAAAAGTGAAAAACTCAGCGGTGATTAAATACCACCAAAAGAAAGCTATTTGTGGGAAGAAAATGATCAGATTCATTTGGGTACAGCATTGCATGACCACGCAATTATCAAAGTTTGACATCCCTGAAAGCTGAAAATTGCCTGGGCAGGAAGGGGGTGAAAGTGCCCTGTATTGAGGTAGTTAAAATCTATATGAGCTTTGGAAACTCACATTTATAGATTCTCAAAAGGCCCACATTAAAGCAAACACCATACAGAGACAAACTGCTTATAACAGATGTCATCCAGGAGTGGCTATATAGATGACCGGTAGCATGAAAAAGGAGTATTTAGGCAGTACAGTTGTGCATCTTTGCAGCCTGCATATGTGACATTTACGGTTGGCAGCCATATCACAGCAAGTGCTTACCCTGTACCAATTAAATACAAGCTTGTTCCAGCGAGATTCTCTGGGAATAAAGGTATAAATGAAATGGGTCAGCCATCACAAAACGTCAGGTTCTCAGACATGTATTAACATTTTCCAACAGAAGAAAAAATATAAAATTACGACCATTTAAAGTTTATTTTTAAACAGCTCATATACAAAAATAGTTACATCCCTCCCATCCATGCTACATGTGCAAACAGTGAGCCGAGTGTACAAGGCAAGAGGTCATGCCATATCTTATAGCCCCCTAGTTGTGATCACCATCATATTGAATTGCACTACTGAAGAATATTTCACCCTCCCCATATATCCCTGAGTTTGCAAATGTATACATAGTAAAGTGAGGAATTGTACGTAGATCCTGTATGCTTTCCGCTGTGTGCACACTACTTTGCATCTTCAGCTTGAGAGGGAGGGAGAATTAATTTGGTCTTCTTAGCTTCAGTGATTATCCACTCAGCGGTAAAGATGTTTGAATAGTTGTCAATGGCTCCTGTTTCACTAGCATAGTTCCCATGTGCAATAGTAACAATAAGGCATTGAACAGTCTTAAATGAAATAACATGCCAGAAATGTGCTATGTTATTTACAAGTCTTAGCTTTGCTTACAAATCCAACATGCAGTACTGCAAGTCCATCCCTACAAAACATGACCTTTGCGATGATGGTTTGAAGATCTTGTGGAATGGCAGAAGTGGGGGAATTCATTCCTATCGGCTCAGATCCCTAGAGGTTCTGCTTCCTAGAGTCTTTTGTTCCGGGCTCAGGTGGCTGAAGAAAGGGTGCCTAAGGGCCTCGCTCACAGAAACCCTCAGTGTGGGGCTGTATTCCAACATCTTCTGGAGGAGGTCAAAAAACTCAGCATGCTCAGGTGAATCTTCAGTCTTGTAAGTCTACAACAAATAATCCAAATAAATGAATGATTTCACAAGAACAAAGTGTAGAGTATAAACCCCCAGGAGGAAGGAAGAAAAGTAGGGGCTTCGGTTACTTGTACACAGGCATTTCAACCCGTGTCAAATACCAGCATTGAGGCTCCATTCATTTTTTTTGCGCTTTTTGCAGAAACGCAGGACATTTTTAAAAAAAAAAATTAAAGCATAAACTCAAAACGCGAATTGCAGTAATAAAACTGCGGAAAGCACAACAAAAAGCACTGCAGAAACACTCAAAAGCAACATGCGTAGATGTGAATCGAGCCTGAAGCACCCAGGGAGCACATGTGCAGTATCCAACCCTGATGCTGGCAGCCTGTCAGGCTGAAATATGCGGTGGCTGGATGCTGTACCGCGCGGCACTTACGTTTAGGGCCATATACTAATGCACTTACAAATACCCCAAACCTTTGCGGTGTGATTTGAGCTCATACAAAATGTATAAGCTCAAATCGCACGGCAAAGAATCGCATGTGATTTGAACAGGAATGCTGCGCTTTTCCTGTCCGAACCTCATGTGGTTTTCCACACGGCTCCTATGTGAACCCAGGCTTGTCATAGTGACTTCAGCCTGGGTTCACAAATGAGTGGTGTGAGAAAGCACGTGCAATTCGGACAGGAATCGCACCGCATTCGACTCTTTGCAGTGCGATTTGAGTGCATTCCTTTTTTATGGGCTCAAATCGTACTGCAAAAGGTATTGGTATTCGGCATCGGCGAGTACTTGCCGGGGGAAAAAAAATGGTGTCTGTGCAACGCCAATTTATATAGCTCTAAACGTGAGTACTGCGTTCATCTGCAAGGTATTTCAGCCTGTCAGATTTTGACAGGCTACTGCCAGCAAGACTGTATGCTGCACCTGTGCTTCCTGGGCACCCAAAAACAATGTCATTTGATGCACGTAGGCAGTTCGCACTCAACATCGGTTAAATGCTTTGAGGGCAGGGGAGTCTATTAGACCTCCAATGTCTCCATAATATAAATACCAGAGCAATATGTCTTGTATTATATATACACTCACACACAAAAATGAAGCTAAACGGCTAATCACAAAAAATAGAAATTTTATGCAAACACAAAATAGAAACCGTAGTTGAATGTAAAAATCCCCTACTGACCTGCTCTCATGTAGGTAACTGCTTTAATAACAAAGAAAAAAAAAAAAAAAAGTTATCTGGAGCTCAGCTTTATTTATTTATTTATTTTTGGACAAGTCCATCTAAAGCTGGCCACACACTAGTAGAATTTCTTTTTTTCATAATGTTCGATTTTCTTTTTGTTAGTGTGTTTTGAATAGACGATCGTTTTATACTGTAGTGACGAGAAAACAGTATGTGGTTTTTGATCATACCAAAATGGAGGGTAAATCAAACAAAAATTTTGAAGTACTTTCAAACAACATTCTTTATGTTTCGTATCAAATGTACCGGCAACATTTTTCATACAAACGTTAGTTCTGTATGGTCAGCCTAAATCTGTTAGCACATGTAATGCTACACTCTGCCCAGACTGACAATGCTGTCCCAAGGTGTCTGTTGCTCCTTCATCCAAAAGAAGAGACACCCTAAAGACAGGAGGACAAAAACTAAAGCAGCCACCACATTTAGGCCTCATACACATGGGCGTATCTAAAAAAAATAAACAAAACGTCGGGTCCGACGTCAAGGAAAAAAAGTTGACGTTTTTCAGCGTTATGCATTGGCGTTTTTGAGCGTTAGTGAGCGTCGGCGTCAATAGGCGTTTTTTAAAAAAAAATCATCCCTCTGCTATTTTTCAACCTAAAAACGTCGGCGTCAAAAAACGCCGGTACAATATTAGGTGGCGTTTGTTGGCGTTTTGTGGCGTCGGCGTCAAAAACGTCAAAACGTTACAGCCTCAGAACGCGATGGCCATGGGTTCTACTTTCTGCTCACTAACGCCGACGCCACCTACAGCTCAAAAACGCCGACGTTTTTATGGGGCCATTGACTAACATGGAGAGCTGCAAAAAATGCCAGAAAACGCCGGCGTCAAAAAACGTCCGTGTGTATGAGGCCTTAAAGGTATGGCAAGCTGAAATATTAATTTAATTTTTTTTAGGTTTAATACAACTAATAAATGCTACTGAATATGCAAAGATTTTCTACATAGCCACAAGAGTAAAGTAACCAGTAAAGGGAAGAACCAGATAGGTCTTTATATTATCTCCTTACACGTAAAGGGTGGCAATTCTTGCTGACATATCGCCCATCTGAAGTCGTCTCATCCCAGATCAAGGCACCATTTTGGAAGTACTTTTGTTTCCTATTACAGTAGAAAAGGTTACAATTATAGATGCTCAAAAAAAATAATAAAATAAAATAGCTACAGATAATTTAAATATGTTCAAGTCACTGACCTAAACTAATGTGCAGATTAGAAAGTCAGTGTTGTCAGAACTGCCTCAGAATGTGCTGAATTCCCTAGAATAGCCTAACAAATAGCATTTTCAGGAGAAGTCTGCAGCAACTATGTCTCCTTAGCACAGGGTCCCTTTAACAGCTTGCCTACTGCCACTTTTACCCCTTTCCTGCACAGGCCAATTTTCAGCACTGTCGCACTTAGAATGACAATTGCGTGGTCATGCAACACTGTACCCAAAGGAATTTTTTATAATTTTTCACACACAGCTTTCTTTTTGTGGTATTTAATCACCACTGAGTTTTTTATTCTTTGCTAAATAAACGAAGGATTGAAAAATTAAAAAAAAAAAAAAAAAAAAAAAAATACAAAAAAAAAAAAACAAACAAAAAATTATAGTTTTATAATATTTTGCAAACAGGTATTTTTTTTCCTTCACTGATGTGCGCAAAGGAGGCTGCACTGATGGGTACTGATGGAGCTGCACTGATAATCAGTGTACATCTCCCTTTTACACAAGCCGGTTATCAGCTCTCTTCTCCTCTCCTCATGCTGTCAGCTTGCGAAAAGTAGTGCAGATTACCGGCTTCTGGTTACATCCGTGATCAGCTTTGATTGGACACAGCTGATCATGTGGTAAAGAGCCACTCACTTTTAACAAGACCGCCTTGTCACATCACCATCTCCTAATCATGCCTTCTCTGCTCTATTCTTCCAGACCTTCTCTGCGACACAAAGCTACTCTGTCTGCAATTTCATAGCTGCCTCCACACACTCTCTGGTAACTATACAGACCTTCACTGCAACACAAAGTCGCTCTGCCTGCGATTTCATAGCGGCCTCTACACGCCCTCTGGTAACTGAAGAGACTACACTCTTAAACATTGGACTAGAATGTGTTCCATAGGAAACCATGTTAAATGGACTGCAGTGCAAATCTGCTAAACGCAAAACACTAAAAAAGCATAGGTGTGAATACAGCCTCACTCCTGCCTTGCTAAATATTTGAAACTGCTGTGTATATTTGCTTGTTTATTTTTTGAAAGTGACGCTTGTTTTGTATTAGGGCTCTTTCACATTAGCGGAGCCCGTTTTGACGGGCTCCGCTGCTCAGCGGGGATCCATCCATAGATCCCCGCTGAGCTGGCGGATAACAGGACAGTCTCTGCACTCCGTGCAGAGACTATCCTGTCACAGCTCCATTCTCCTCTATGGAGAATCGGATGACCACGGACCCTCTGTCCGTGTTCAACCGATCCGATAGACGGGTGGAAAATAGTGTTTCCATCCTTCTGTTTTTGGCGGATCGGGTGTCAGCGGACATGTCACCGCTGACATCCGTCGCTCCATAGAGAGCAATGGCGTGTCCGTTCGGATCCGCCTGAAAAACTGACAGGCAGACCCGAACCATCCGCCCGTGTGAAAGGGGCCTTACGCTGCCTTTAACATCAAACATTTTAACCTTACCCTGCTGCCCCTTCCTGCATTACACTATGTGCAGGCCAGTTGTAAAACCCCTCCCTTCCCATGAGCCTGGTTTTATCAGCTCCTAATTTAATAATTCTCCCCACCCACCATCCCGGTATAAATTTAGTTCAATCTCTGGGACGGCTGGAGAGGGTATGGCTGGTCACCCCTTGCGCAAAGTGTCACGCTTACGACAAGTGTTTGACACTTATACACGGGCACTTTGACAAAGGCACTTTCTCATCCCAATTCCCCTGAATCCACGAGTCTGCACCCCCATTTTGTGTGCCCTCTAGAATGCCTGCTCAGTCTTCAGCAAACTCACCTCTGTCAAGGACCTTTTCCTCTCCAACTCCATTAATCCATTTACTATTAACGGAACCTGGTTTCAGGAATTTAATACTAACTCCCCAGCTGCCCTCTCCCACATCAGCCTCCTCTGGACTCACTCATCCAGACCCAGTGGACTTCTCTCCCCGCAATGCACCTTCCAGGTCCTTCCCACACCTTCCTCTCTTTCCAAGTGCACTGCATTCGTCTTTTCTCTCCAGTTTGTCTGAGGGTCGCAATCATCTATCGGCCTCCCGAACCAGTGTCACGCTTCCTGAACGACTTTGCCACATGGCTACCCTATTTTCACTCCTCTGAAGTACCTGCCATCATCCTAGGTGACTAACATTCCTATCAATGTTAACACTGCAACCACTTCCCAAGTACTCAACCTAACCTCCTCTTAACCTAATGCAATGGACACAAACCACCACTCACTCCCACGATAACACTCTTGACCTCATATTCTCCCACCTCTGCTCTCTATGCAACCTCTAAAACACCCCTTTTCCCCTCTCTGATCACAACCTTATCCGTTTCACTCGCTCCCTGTCTCCTACATCTCATGCTGCGAACCTGCAAACCGCTACCCGCCGGAACCTCTGCCGCTGACAGCCTTTACGACAAAATCGCACCCCTGTCCTGCCCAGACCTAACAACTTCCATCTACAACAACATGCTGTCATCCTCATTGGACACACTTGCTCCTCTTTCTGCACGCAGAACCAGGCCTCATCTGCCACAGCCCTGGCAAACAGAGGACACCAGAAGTCTCAAGAGACGTAGATCGAAATCCCTGCAAGACTTTACCCTCTACAATTCTGCCCTTCTCAAATTCAGCTCCTGCCTCCACACTGCTAAACAAACGTACTACAACACTCTCATCAAAACCCTCTCATCCAAACCTCGTCAACTCTTTTCTACACCAAATTCCTTACTTCACCCTCCACCCACTAACTTGCTTACTGCTCAGGAGATTGCCAACCATTTCAAAAGCAAAAGTCGACAATTCGCAAGGAAATATTCAACCCCCCCAAACCAACACATCAGGTCCCACACTCAATACTCTCCTCCTTCACCCATGTTACCACGGAGGAAGTTGACCAACTAACTCCTCTCCACGGCCCACCTCACCACCTGTCCCCTCACAATTACAGCAACCACCTTCCTGCTCTATCCTAAACTCTCTGCCCCACATCTTTAACCTCTCCCTCTCCCCTGGCACCTTTCCCTCTCTGTTCAAACATGCACTGGTTACCCCAATACTTGAAAAACCCTCACTAGACCCCACCCGTGTGAATAACTTAAGACCCATCTCCCTGCTCCCATTTGCCTCCAAGCTCATTGAACGCCTTCTTGTACACAACCAAATAAGTTGCTACCTCACTGACAACAACCTTCTTGATCCCCTACAGTCCGGCTTCCACCCATAACATTCCACTGAAACTGCCCTATTAAAACTCACCAATGACCTACTAACTGCAAAAACCAAATGGCCAGTACTCCATACTTATACTCTTGGACCTTTCTGCTGCCTTCGACACAGTTGACCACCGGCTCCTCCTCAGCAAACTCCACTCCCTTGGCCTCGGATTCTGCTTTATCCTGGTTCTCCTACCTATCTCAGCACACTTTCAGTGTCACAACTCCTCCACTCCTCTTCCTCTTGGGGTACCCAAAGGCTCCATTCTTGGGTCCCTCTTATTCTCCCTGTATACCTCTTCCCTGGGCCAGTTGATAACCTCCCTTGACTTCCAATACCACCTCTATGCTGACGACAACCAGATCTATCTCTCCACTCCTCAGCTCACCCCCTCTATCTCCTCACAGATCACAAACCTACTGAATGATATATCGGTATGGATGTCAAACCACTTTCTCAAACTCAATCTTTCTAAAACTGAGCTTGTTATATTTCCCCCTTCCCAGTCTCCTGCTCATGACATTACTATTAAGATAAACGGCACAACCATTGGTCCCTCTACACATGCCAGGGTATTAGGTGTAATCCTTGACTCGGACTTCTCCTTCAGCCCCCACATCCAATCACTGGCTAAATCTTGCCGCCTTAACCTCCGTAACATCTCCAGGATTCGCCCCTTCCTGACTAATGACACCACAAAGCAATTTATTCACTCCTTGGTTATTTCCCACCTCGATTACTGCAACTCTCTCAATGGCCTACCCCTACACAGGCTATCCCCCCTTCAGCCCATCATGAATGCTGCTGCTAGACTCATACATCTCACTAACCGATCCATGACTGCTGCCCCTCTCTGCCAATCCCTTCACTGGCTTCCACTACGGCATCGTATAAAATTAAAAAAATACTAACCATAACAAACAATGCCATCCACAACACCACCCCCAGCTACATGTCTAACCTCATCTGCAGATATAGCCCTAATCGTCCACTCCGCTTCTCCCAGGACCTCCTACTTTCTAGCTCCCTGGTTACCTCCACCCATGCTCGCCTCCAGGACTTCACTAGAGCCTCTCCGATCCTCCGGAACTCCCTGCCCCAGTATGTCCAATCAGCCCCCACCCTGTCTACCTTCAGGAGATCCCTGAAAACTCATTCAGGGAAGCCTATCCCACACCCACCTAAAAACTGTACCCGAGCCACCCCCATCAAATCATCCCCGCAGCCATTACCTTTTGCACCATCTCCCCCTCCCTTTAGAATGTAAGCTCTACGAGCAGGGCCCTCCTGTCCCTGCTGTATTTAATGGTTTTGTAATTGTAATGTCCCCCCTCTACATTGTAAAGTGCTGCGCAAACTGTTGGCGTTATATAAATCGTGTATAATAAAGAGCCGCAGATTGGCGGAGGACACTGCGATCACAGAGTGTGCCCCCCGTGCTGGGAGCAATCAGGGGATGCAGTCATTCGGCTATAGTGCGGTCGCAAGTGGTTAAAGGGTGTATATCCAAATGAGCCAAATGTATTACCCATAAAAAAAATGTTTTAGAAGGCCACAGGCATTATTTCAGTTACAGTTCTGATGTAATTGGCACCACAGTCTTCTCTTTTACTCATTGCTTGGGCTAACTTCTTCAATGTATGGGGGTGCTGGCATTCTGCTTATGTTACCACCCAAACTTAACAAGACCAGGCCTATTCTGGCAGTCACACATAAAAATCAGTATTTTTTGCTAGAAAATTACTTAAAACCTCCAAACATTTAAAGCAAAGGCCCCACAGTATAAAATGGTGAGTGTTGCAATTTTTTTATATCACACAGTATATGCGCAGCAGTTTTTCATGTGCAATTTTTTTGGAAAAAGTGTACTTTACTGCATTTTAATGCACAAAAACAGAATAGAATATCCGATTGTTTGGTAGAATATAAAAGATGATGTTACGGCAAAATGGATGCCAAACACGGCACACTTTAAAATTGTGCATGCCCGTGGTACAGCGACAAACTACGTACATTATCCATAGGCGAGGCTTTAAAAAGCCTTTACAGGTTACGACTTTAGATTTACACAGAATGTCTGCTGCTACAATTATTTCTCTCAATCTGATGTTTATTTCAATACCCCACGTGTGGTGCGATCGCTGCTTACGTACAGACACGTCCAAGCATAGGGGGGGCTCTTTCATTTTTTTTAAATATATTTACACTGTATCTTTACATTTTTTTTAATCACTTTTATTGCCATCACAAGGAATGTAAACAACCCTTGTGGCAGTGACATGTCCTCTTTACTGAGACATCTGTGGTCTATTAGGCCTCAGATCTTACCTCTGCCCTTAAAAGCTTCAGATCATACCAAGATTGGAATGATCCCATGCTTTTTTTTTAAACCAGTAATGGTTTGTGTACAACCGGCAAAACCGGAAGTGACTAAATACTCAGCACTTCCGTTTTCTTAAGACCATAGAGATGATCAGGTCCATTTCGATTAGCTCTATGGTTCCGCTGGCTGCAGTCTCGGGTTTGCTAGTGGGACAGGAGAGCCCAGGAAGGCAGCTGGGAGGGGGGCTATTTAGCCATTAGGATTGCTTTTACATGAAAGCACTCCACCGGCCAAAGAAAGCAATACCAAGATGATGACAACAGCTGCAGGCATCATCCCTATATAACCATGTGATGTACGGGTACGTCACAGGGTGGCAAATTGTTAATGCATTCAAACATGGTCAGCTGAAGTCAATAGGTCTTCTATGCAGGAGATTAAGAAGCTCTGTTTTTTTAAAATGATGTTGCACTGCAACTTTTAATCCTGGACTACAGCCAGGATACGTGCCCAAATTCAGGCATGTGTCTAAGGATACATTTAACTACTCTCCTATCTCCAGTACAAAACCTAAATGAAAATGCTATTTTAAGTCCACATTAGTAAACAGGATACAATTTCCAGTTTCAGGCACTTGTGTAAAGATCAGTTGATTCTTTCTTATTACCAAATGTGTTGCTTCATATCACAGTCAAGTCTTAATAAAATGTTAAGTAGCAGATAAGCATTTCTTACTTAGTTTTGTACACCATACGTCGAGGTAATGGCCCAAGAATTCTTTCCATCATCACCAAGTGTTCCAGGTTGTTATGGGTCTAAAGAAAAAGAAAGAGCAGAGAAAACGTACTGTTAATCCCCGGTGTTTAATATGGCTATGGTGGCTTAAAAGCTATTAGCTGAAGATGACAGAGTAGCAAATGTTCAATTTCCTGCACAGTTTTGACTGGCTCTTTTAACCACTTCAGGTCCCAAACCCATACAACCCCCCTATAGACCAAAAAGGTTTATTTTAAAAACTTCAATGAAGGTTTTGGGCCCAGTGTCCACAACTGGTTAAATTGTGTTTACGTATGCTATTCATTATAATGCCAAGAGCCATACTTAAGTACACTGTCACTATGAGGGGTTTACAAGTGTTCTCAATGACACTCGAGAGAAAGGAAATCTGTGTAACTGTAAAAGGACAGGAGGAGCTGAAACCTCTGGGAAAAAAAAAAAAAAAATAGGATTTTTGACTTACCGTAAAATCCTTTTCTCTGAGTTCATTGACAGACACAGCATTGCATTATCATTGGGTTATATCGCCCTTTACAGGATTAGGAAAAAAAAAAAAAGACTTGACTTCGCCTATGGGCAGTCCTAGGTGATATACAACCCCCCCCCCCTGCTATAGGCCTTCAGTTTAGTAACAAGCAGTATCAGAAGCATCAAAACTCCTAAGAGGGGTGGGTGCTGTATCTGTCAATGAACTCAGAGAAAAGGATTTCACGGTAAGTCAAAAAATCCTATTTTCTCTTTCGTTCATTGACAGACACAGCGTTCCATTATTCTTTACCATTGGGATGTCCCAAAGCAGTGTCAAACATGAGGGGTGGGATAACGAAACCCCACCCCCCAGGCGAACGCAAGAGCCAACTAGGTAACTGCAGTCTGCAAAACCTGCGGCCAAAAGCAGCATCCACAGATGCCAGCACATCCACTTCTTAGAATGTTGTGAAAGTGTACACCGATGACCGGGAGGCCATCTGCCAAATTGCACAACCAACGCCCGATGACAGAAGACCCAAGAAACACTAAGCACCCGAGTAGTGCGCGCCGTTACAGGAAAAGAGGTACCCGATCCCCGACAGAATAGGTCAGAGTCATCTGTCTGAGCCATCCAGAAATGGTCACAAACAAAGCAGACAGCCCCATACTCGGTCCGACCTCCTCAAAAACTAGGAGTCTAACCTCTGACAAGACTCAGAGGCTGCCAAATACACCCAATCACCCCAAATTCCGTAGGATATATTGACCAGGGACAGAGAGAGAATATAATATCAAATGTCAATAATTCAAAAGAAAAACAGGAGAATGGTAGCCGAGGGCAAAAAAAAGCCCCCCCCCATCCTTGCTGAACCCCGGGTAAAGTGCATGACAAGAGAACATCACCAGTCCCGACACCTTGCGAGAAGTTGATAGCTGCCAACAAAGGTCACCTTCTAAAAATGGAGAAAGCAGGGGATCCCCCGAATCTCCATAAACAGAGGCTTGAGTAAAACGGAAAAACCAAGTCCAGACCCCACGGCGGTAGAAGAGACCGCACCAGTGGAGACAGAAGTCGAACCCCTGAACAAAGCTATGCACCAGGGAATACAGGACCAGGGGACGCTGAAGAAGACTGCCAAGGCTGACATCTAGTACTTGATGGTATCCAAGCCCATGTCTGCTCAATTCCCCGTGAAGGAAAGGCAGAATTGGAACTACCAAGGACGAAGAAAGTGTCACACCCGGTGGTAGCTTTCCCTAGAGGGAGACTCCTTAGTCTTCAGCAGTGCCGGATCATCATCACCTGGCCATCATAGCCAGGTCGTCAAAACAAAACCAGCGACCATAAAGCAAGATGGAAGAACGGCCCTAGGGACCGCAGATCCTCCTGGAAGGGTAGTCATCAATGAACATCAATGACCAGGCGTACCAGGTCAGCTTAGCCAGAACCAACAGGGTGACCGGAATTCCTGCGGCCATGATCCTGTGCAAAGGTCACAGCCAAAGCTGGCGAAGAGGAATAGAGGAGAAGCCTAGACCAACCGATACGGCCCCACAGGCTACCAGAGCATGTGAAAAGCCCACCAGAAGATTCTGTGACGAAGCCAAAACTCTCGGTCCCTTTCTATTGAATCAGGATGCAAAAGGTGCCCATCGGAAACCTATCCAAAGAAACACGGCCCAGCAAAGAACTCACCCAGTGGTCCCATGCTAGCTGTCTGAGGCATCCGCCTGCCAGTATTTCACTCCCGGGAAACGTACGTTGGAGAGGTTCGCACCGGGAACCCCGCCCCCCCCCCCGAAGACAATCCACCCACGGTCCAGACAAAGTCTGAGCCCTTGCCATCCATACACTGAGAAAGGATTTGCTTTGTCAAGAACCGAAGAGGGAAGCCATCAGACCAGGGAACCCCTGGCTTCCTGGTCCAGCCTATCCGATCATCTAGAGACCTCAGGCACTAGTCCCATTATGCCAGGATCTCCAGTAAAGGAAGCTTGCATGGAACTGTGCAAATGTTAAGGCCTCGAAGGCAGATACCATTAGGCCCAACAACCGCATGCAGGTCCACAGGGAGCTCCACCTGCGTGACACAGTAGATGAAATGCAGCAAGCAACTCCTGGAGCTTTGTCCAGATATAGAAAACACTCTGGCCAGAACTGGAGTCCGAGTCAGGCCCAGACAACCCAGTGTTCTGGAAAGAGCCAGAATGAAATCCAGGTAGAATAAAAGCCAACCGGATTCTGTCAAGGTCAGTATATGAGCTACAGCGCCCCACAGGACAGTCGAGGACCCTGCTCGCAGAAAAGGATCGTCCAGGTAGCCCAGGACCACAACCCCCGCTGACATAACCAGGGGAATGACGACGAGACCAAAGACAACACCACAAGCCGGTAATGCTCTCCTTCCACAGCAGAATGAAGGGAATGCTGAGGTCGGGCACATAGTGGAATGCGTAAGCAGACATTCATGATGTCAAATAAAGCCAGAAAAGCCCCCATAAGTAAGGGACGCCATCACTGTGCGGATTGACATTCAAGGCTACCGTACCCACAAAAGCAGCTCAGAGCTTTGAGGTCCGGATTCAACACACCATGCCCTCCACCTTTGATCGTGAACAGGACTGAAGAAACCGCCGAAACAACTTACCGACAGGAACCGGGACAAGCACACCCTGAAGAAACAGGGCCTGTATAGCCCCATGAGAAGAACTGCAAACGGTCTTGTGACAGACGCCTAATGGGAGGGAAAAAAAAAAAAAACACAAAACATTTTGAGGAACAAGGCTGTAACACTCTCTCGTAACTGGATAAGATCAAGACGACCCTCCCATTCCAGACACAGGTGAGAGGCACACCCTCAAGCTGAAGAGGCCTGGTCTGCGGGTAAAAAAAAAAAAAAAAAAAAAAAAAAGCTCTCGGCTTGCCAGACCAGGTCCGTTTGGAACCTGCCGAGGAGGGTTTGAAAGATTTCGAACCCCTGACAGTGGACCCTGAAGAATCACAAAACTGTGTGCCTCGAAAGGAGGACCGCGTCTGCGATGTGGCTCCTTTTCTATTTCAGAGATGTACCTTCCCCCTTCTGTGAGACAAGTAACAATGTCATCCAGGGTTGCCCCAGAGCGACAATGGCTTTTTGAAAACCCCAGTCCGCAGACCAGCATTTAGGCTACATACAGGTCTAAGCACTACTGAGGAAACAGAGAGCTCAGTAACCAGGGGAACTGCGGCCAAGAGGCATAGCAGACCAACCGTGGATCCCTAGATCAACAGGTCCGCCACAGAGGCCCCGCACAGGGGACGGCCCTGCACTGAGGCCCCACATAGGGGGCACACGCTGAGGCCCCCTAGGGGGCGCTGCCCGAGGTCCCGCACAGGGGAAGCCGAGCCGGGCCCCACACGTGGGACATCCACGGAGGGCTCACCTAAAGGGGGCTGCCCCATTGCCAGAAGGCAGCCATGAGGCCTAAAGCCGCCCCTAGTAGGCTGCAAAAGCCGCAGCCTAAATTTTTCGGCGGCCTGCGGGTGGACCAGACCATCCGGAGCCACGGAAGGGAGGCACCTAGGCCAGGAGCCTGGGCCTCACTCGGAGGGGGGGGGAGGTTGAGCCCCGGAGGGACCGACCACCCCAGGGAGTACCCGTACCCCACACCCTGTCCAGGGAAGGAGAGGTGGGGGGGCCCCCTACTCTCCGATCCTGCTCACCACTACATGGGGAGGGAGGGGCCTGTCGGACATGGACGCTGCGACTCAGGCCGAGGAGACCCGGCCGTACGAGACCTTGCGAGACGTTTAACTCACTCAGCCCGGCAGTTGATTGTAGATCTCACCGGAAAAAAATCCAGGAAAAAAGAAAATGACAAACAAAAAATTTTGCCAGGACTAGAGATCCCAGCAGGGTGCTACGTCCTTACTTCTGACTAGGCAGAAAAAAAACTGAAGGCCTATAGCAGAGAGGGGGGTGTATATCACCTAGGACTGCCCATAGGCGTAGTCAAGTTTTTTTCCTGCCTAGTCCTACTCCTGTAGAGGGCAATATAACCCAATGGTAAAGAATAATTGAACGCTCTGTCGGTCAATGAACGAAAGAGAAAAAAAGATTGAGACGTTAGATGGTCCCTGCTTTGTTACGGCTAATAAATAGCATCCAGCATCTGGAGAACTGCTAATTTTTTTTTTGTTGTATTCCATGTCCTGTGATGGGGGTTGCTCGCTCTGCACTTCGTTCATTAAGAAAACATCTTGCATTCAGTTTACTAAATGCAAGGTGTTCTGATTACACTAGATGGAAAGGAGAAGCAGATGAGAAGTAGGATTTACTCTTGTCCAATCCCACAACACAGAATATTAGTGTTCCCAGCAGCCCTCCAAATGTTAGATACCGATAATAGTAGGCAACTATGCTGGCAAAAACGAACTTCTAAAAATTGTTTATCTTAACAATACAGTACAGGACACAGGCAAAGTATTCACAAACAATGGGTTTTAGGCTTGTACCTTCAGGTGATTGGACATTGGTAAGCTTTTGAGGACATGCCCACTGGGCACCTCCCCTCTAACCCCAACCCACAAGTCCTCAGTTTGGTGCTAGTGTCGTAAGGAAGATGGACCTCCTATCCTTCAGGGAGAAACCACCATTAACCACTTTTTTTTTATCCTCCAAATCTTCAATCAACTCCTCACTGTCTTCTTATGCCATACATAGTAGTATATTAGAATTGACAGTCTCAGTACACTTCGGGAGCTGTACAAGGACCCCACATTGTGGGAACAACCTTTAATTTAGCTTCAGACACTGAATCCTGCATGGGTGCTCACCTTGGCACCTGGTGCAACATGTGTAGTCAGCCGCAGGGTGCTATATGGGTCAAGGGCTGTGGTCCATTCCTATGGTTTCCAGTCCCTGAAGACCCTCTTTGGGAATATACCCATTGTGACAGGCAAAGCCTCAACGTTATATATAGTCCAGTGTCGTGGACAGGGTCACCCTATATGCCTCTAACCATTAATGTTATTAGGGCAATATTTGAATTGTATTCACTACAATGTAAAGGTTTCAGGATTTGTGCCAAAACTCAACTCAGTCTCAGGTGGATGACCAGATGTGACAGCACACCACAGGTCCCACATTTTACCACTACTTTTGCCTACAGCCCTTATAGAATACTCAGATGTTCTACAACCAGGTTGCTGCATTCTCCTTCTGGACATGCTTTTCCTATATTTTGTACCTTGCACTGTGAGTACCCCATAGGGAAATACCGCCACACGTAGCTATAGAGACCACCAAATAATAAGGGAGCCATTGCAGAACCACCAGCTTTAACAAGGATCCATGCATCAGCTCTATTTCAGCATGCAAAAAGTGGCCCATTTGACAAAAATCTGAATTTTCTTAATCTTTGAGACAATTCCTCAGACAACAGTTTTAACCACCTCAATACAGGGCATCTTCACCCCCTTCTTGCTCAGGCCACTTTTTAGTGCGGTCACATTTTGAATAATTGCACGGTCATGCAACACTGTCCCCATATGAAATCTTTTCATTTTCTGAGGGGGTTTTTTTTGGTGGTATCTAAATCACCACTTTCTTTGTGCTAAATAAATGGAGATACTGAACATTTTGGGGGAAAAGGGTTTTTCTTTGTTATAAAATTTCGCAAATAAGTATTTTTTTTTTTTCACTGACGTGCGCTAATGGGGCTGCACTGCTGATCAGTGCCCCGCTTAACAGTGTTAACAATGTTCTCACTGTGTCCTGTCAGAATGGCTCCACTTTCCTCGCACGCTGTCTGTGTGTGAGGAAAGGAGAGTAGATAACTATCAAATCTGTTTACATGTGAGCAGCTGTGACTGGACAAAGCTGATCATATGGTAAAGGGCTGCTGTCATTGGCCCTTTACCCTGACCTGCATTCAGCAATGTCCAAAAGGGCACAGCAGTCACAGTGTGAGCCCAATGTGTACATGTGGGATGACGTCCATGGACTGTCTCTGAGAACAGGAGAGCCAAGCTGTAGCCGTTTTTTGGCTATAGCATGGGCAGAAAGAGGTAATACAACCATCTTTGCTCAGGGCTCAAATGCCACGCCTCTTCTCCTACCCCCATTTCTCTACCCAGGCAGGATCCAGATATGCCTGCCATAGACAAGTCAGACAGAAAGGAATGAAGAGGACAGAGGCAGTATTGGAGGAAGCTGTAGAGGATTATTCACCTTCAGAACGCTGCTATATTTAAGAAAGCTTCATGCAAAATGCTTGCTAATGTGCAAAAAGCACACTACTTTGAGTACAAGGAGGAGACCTGCAAAATCTTTCAAAACACTCCATGTGTGTTGGATCAGTGCAGACAGTATTTTACTTCCCCTAAAATTTGGACTCTACCCAGTGAAAAATGAAAAAAAAAATGGTCTATTCCTGTGCCATCTCAGTCCTAAACATTTCACTGTACCTATTGAAGATGTTCCTCCTTTAAAAGATTCTGCAGATAAAGTTTGAGAGGCTCCCAAAAGCGCTTTACTCTTGCAGGCCCAGCCCTGCAAGCAGCTCTAGCTGAAACTTCAGTATTTCAAACTGCAGTTAACTGGACTAGGGCAATGAATAACCAACATGACCAGGTGTTTCAGGACTGTGCTTTTTTTTTTAAATCAACAAAAACGATTTTATTGAATATTGTGCAAGTAATGTTACAGATATCCAACAATAGTTAATCAATAAACAATATTTAAACAGACTGCATTTCCGCTTGTCTCAGTCAATTTGAATACATGGGCATAATGCAATACATCTTATCCACCATTAACAAGTCTTTGTATTACGATAAGTAGGTTGTATATTCTTTGTCCTGTTTCACTCGGTATATGCAGGAGTGTACTGTTCTGATGTGCAATATATTGTATACAACACTAGGTGTACTATATTATTCGATCATTTATAGTCCTCCCATTTGTCTGATCAGGAATGACATGTTCCAGGTTTGGAAAGCCACCTATTCCAGATCTTGTCATACTTGTGAGGGCATCCCCTATGCGTGTAGATCAATTTTTTGTAGGGTAGTACCGTGTTAACCTCCCTGACCCAATCCTGGAGCGCCGGCGTGGTTTCCCGCATCCATTGTTTGGCTATTACCTTTCGTGCCGTGAAAAGGGTTTCCCTAAGAAATGTTGCTGTATACTTATGCCACACTGCCGTCCATAGCCATATGAGATGATAGAAAGTGCCCGGAGCTACCCGACATAACGGGCAGAGTGCGCTTCTGTTCGATTGATACTTAGCCACCTGTATGGGTGTGAGATATGCCCTGTGTATCATATACAATTGTGACAGCCTGTCCGACACTCTAGGGGAGACTTGCCTAACTCCCTCCATGGCACCATCCCAGTCCTCATCCGTCAACTGACCCATGTCTCCCTCCCATTTAGCTTTCGTGGCGTATGCTATCTGCGTGACTTCTTGTGTACTTATAGCCTGATATAGTACGGAGGTCAATTTAGCAGGATCGTTTCCTAGGACTATCAGGAGCGGGTCCAATTCCCCCAGCTCAGGGTATCCAGCCACGAACTGCGTAGCCAGAGCATGCCTCAGCTGGAGGAACCTGAATAGCATGATTGGGTAGATTATATTCCTCTTTTAGCCCTTGAAATGGCTTGATTCCCAGTGGAGACAAAACCTGGATAAGGTAGAGGATCCCGCCAATCTATCCATATTTTGGGGTCTGGAATGGTAAGGAGTTCTGGTAAGTCATTATTAAACCACAGAGGTGTATGTGCGTGGTACACCGATGTACGTAATTTTCTCACAACATGGCTCCACACATACTGATGGTGGGAGGCCATGTCTTTTGAATGTTTGGGATGGGGAGGGTGGGATACATTACGCAGTATGGCCTGTAGAGGGGTATAGGCCGGGTTATTGGGTTCCTGACTGAGAAGAGCTTGGTATCGGGCCTGGTCTGTATGTAGATAGTGGAAAAAATGGGATGTCTGGGAGGCCAGGTAATAATCTCTGAAATCTGGCAGACCCAGGCCACCCATATCAGTGGGTTCTTTAAGACGTGCCAGGGAAGTCTGTGCCTGCCCGCCCCCCATATGAATGAATTTAGGATAGTGTCAACAGTTTTGAAGAATTTCATGGGAATAGGTAGTGGTGCATGCCACATCACGTATAGCAGTTTTGGTAGCAGGATCATTTTGAGAATATTGATTCGCCCAGCAGTTCAAGGGTAATTTTGCCCAGGACTGTGTTTTGGTCTTAATCAGTGAGATCAGGGGTTCAATATTGAGCCGGTTGTAGTCGGTCAGCTGTCTTGTAACTATCACTCCCAGGTATTTCACCGATGCCACTCTGGCCAGTGGCAAAGGGGGGTCTGTCATGGGTGTAGGAAACTGGTCGATAGGCAGAATTTGGGATTTATCCCAGTTTATCTTCAATCCGGAGTACTTCCCTATGCCCTCGATGGTAGCAAGCGCCTCCACCAGGGAGTCCTGAGAGTCTGTCAGGTACAAGACCATGTCGTCCGCATACAGACCCACCTTTTCCACCATATCTCCCACCTGCATTCCGGTAATGTTGCCGTTTGCCCTTATGGCCAAGGCCAGCGGTTCCACAGCCAGCGCAAACAGCAGTGGGGATAGTGGGCATCCCTGTCGGGTGCCCCTGCCCAGGGAAAAGCTATCTGACAGACAGCCATTTACTAGTATTCTGGAGGATTGTGCTTTAATACAGCAACTACCTTCTGCTCTGCGTGTTGTGTGGATGCCCTAAGGCCTAGAAAATGGCATAAATTTCCAGAATGGCACTAACCTCTATTCATATGAACAGAAGGCTGAAAGCCTAGAAAGCTAAAGCTGCCTGTAAAAAGCACCTCACATTTATGCCTTTTCAAAGACCATGTCTATTTGGAGAGGCACTTGGCCAACTCAGAGTTTACAGAGAGGGAAGGTTTTACTCCCACAGCAGAAGATCCCAAAACCCCCTCAAAACACACGCTCTACCCAGCCTTTAACTTCAAAAACCTAAGTTCAACCCATCCTTTTGATGTACGACTTAGGCCACAAGGCCCAGCAAGTCTTCCTGACAACCCTTTTCTCAATGAAGAGGCAGCCTCACTCCCAAGAGTGGTGGGATATCTATTACAGTATGTAAAAAAAATGGAAACATTGAAAAGAAAAAGTGTGAAATGTCTTTTACAATGATAAATATATCTATGACATGGTATTTAAACTATATAAAATGAATAGGTTAATGAATGATTTCTGAGACTATTGCAGGTTCTCTCAGCTGAAGACAAGCAAATCCTGGAATACAGTTCAAGTAACACTGTACTTACGTAATGCATATCTCAAACAAGAGAAATATGCATTTCTGCCACTAGAGGGCACTGCAGGGGAACGGCTCCAGTTTAGTTTGCCTGTGGGTACCATCTTGCACCTCCTACAGTTGGGACGATTGTTGGGATACAGAAGATCAGTGGCCTCCAAACTGCGGATCTTTGTTTGCCTTTATCCGGCAACTTGGGACAATGTTCCTCTCACTGATACAAGACACTATTCCTACCACTGAAACCAATGATTGGGCATTATTCCTCCCACGGACACCAATAATGGGGTACTATTCCTCCCACTACCAATAATGGGGTACTCTGAAGCCTTTTCTTGGAAGATATTAGGAACTAAGGCTAGGACCGGATGAATTGAATCCATATGACAAACATTGAAAGAGATACACCGCATGGCGGGATGTGATGCACATTTGGGATTTCTGTAGCTCTTTGAACCTTAAACCTTTTGCTTACCTTTTACCCTTTCTGTCCCAAGTAGTGGCATTGCCATTGGTAGGCTCTCGCTTTCTGGCTGTATTGACCCAAATGCAGTCTCCTTTTCCACTCTTCTGGATGCACGCCACCTCCTATCTCTCCCATATCGTTTGGTATATTCTGAGGCCTTTGTTTGGCTCTTTTTGTGAAAGATCCCCTGAGGAAGCCTTTGGCTAAACACGTCTGCAATTCCTACTGTTGATGATACATTGATGACTGTGCTTGGCCAGAATAAGGAAGATGTCTTTCATCTGACTTTCCTATCCATCTAAGACACTATTAGTGGGCCAACCAGACCGGTTTCTTTTGTTCATGTATGCACCATAATAGCCATACCGGCCTATGGGAGAATATTTTTATAGCCTAGACATGCTTTGGATGTTACAATGTGATTTTATTGGTGTTGTTCAATACATTTGTATGCTTTTATATAGGATTTGAGTATGTTCTCTTTTTCCCAATCAGGATTGAAACTGGCAACCGTTAAAGTCCAATATTTCTGCTCTTATGTTCTTCTATTTTTTTGTGTGGATGTGGTTCTACCAAAACTGGGCTGTATCTATTAATTATTGGGGTACTCTTCCTCTCACTGACACAGACGGGGCACTATTTATCATACCAATATACAGCCCCTCTAAAGCCTTGTACACACTGACAACTCAGGTCAGAGCAACATCCTTGCATGCCAGAGGTGCCCTAAAGACATTTAAAAACACTTTATGGAATGAAACAATAAGTTCTCATTCCAGAAACACTCTTTCTGCTGCTTCTGGATTATCACAGAAGCATCTTCAAGTATGGAAGGGTTATAAACCACAGCCTCCCAAAAATACACAATACCTTCAGTGACAGATAAAATGACACCTAAAAACCAGGATAATAATGATCAAGCTCTCGCAAGAGCAATATATGCTTCTGGATCAGCATTGTCAAGAATGCATATTGGCAGGAAGTTTCTAAATTATAACGGACAGGGGGTGGTTACCTGGTCTCACATATAGATGAAATGTTAATGTCCTTGTTATACCTTTTGTAATAATTTATAAAAAAAAATTAAAAAGCAAGTTTAGTTTATTTACTGAATAAGCTGTACTTTAATTTCAAGCATAATGCTTTTCCAGAGACCTCATTTCACATTCCCAGTGTAACAAAATTACTTTCAATTTGCAAAATTACTCCACACTGAATATTTTGATTTTACATTTTTCCTGGAAACTTCAAATTTTTCCCGGAAAAAAAAAAAAAAAAAAAAAAACACGGGAAGAAAAAAAGTTTAATGGCTGCAAAATTTATGGAAATTTTACATCTCTAGACACAACGTCACAGACCTGTGGGTTCAAATCGATGTTTTCAAAGGGGGACAAAAAAGGTTTTTTTTTTTTTTTAAAAAAACCCTGCCCCTCAGTGGCTTTCTTTTCTAAAATCAACCAAAAACTGGCCCAAGCCGAGTCAGCTTTGCAGAATGCCCTAAACCAACTCTTGTCACAGGGAGCAGTTGTGCCACTGCCTGCACAAGACAGGTTCAAAGTATTTTATTCAAATCTGTTAAAGGTACCAAAGCCCAACAAGGGTATTCATCCTATTCTGGACGTCAAATACCTCAACAAGTCCCTTCAAATTCCATAAGCTTAAATGCTACCCAAAAAGATCAGTAAATGCCTCTCTAAAACAAGGGGAATACATGGCATCCATAGACATCCAATACACCTATCTACATGTTTTACTGCCCTCTGGGCTATTCTCTGCTCCCAGAGTGTTCACAATTGGTCCAAGCACCTCTTCTTGCCCTTCTCAGAACTCAGGGCATCCAGGTCACAGGCTAGATAACCTTCTATTGGCCTCTTCTCTTCCAGCCAAATCAGATTCTCCTTTTGGTTGAGTTATCAATTTAAAAATAAATCTGTCCTCCAGGCATCTCTGCACCTAGCATATTAGGGTCTGGTCCTGGACACATCCTAAGCAAAGGTTTTCCTTCTAAAAAAATGATTCTCCCTCTCAGAGCCCATTCGAGAATTGGGAGAGACATCCCACAATGAGACTCTCTGAGAGTCTAGGCTAATGGTAGCCATGTTTGAGGCTGTACCATTTACCCAAATTCATTCAAGAGCTCGCCAACACATCTCGTCAACCTGGAACAAGCAAGCTCCTTCTTTCAACCTACCCATGCCCCTATCCATCCAGGTAAGAACTCCCCAACTTAGTGGATCCCAAGCCTAGCCCTAAAACAAAGGAAGCCCTTCCTTCGCTATCACTGGAAATCGATAACAGACACCAGTCTTTCAAGCTGGGGAGGAGCATTCTAGTCCCTCACGATCCAATAACATGGTCACCTGTGAAAAATGAAGCAGACAACTTCCAAAGGCCTCACCTCCCCATTCCACCAGGTCTATTGCATAGCTCCGAACTGTCCCCAATTCCGAGGGATTGTCCTTCCTTTGAAACAAAGTCCCTCTGTCCTCCTCATTTGTCCCTCATTTTGGTCTGATCTATATAGTTGTATATAAAATACACTTTATCTTTCAGAAAGGTGTTTCCCAGTGCTAAAACTTTCATCCATTTTCTAAATTGCTGCATTTGTACATTTCAAAAGCCAGGAAAAATAATAGTTTGAGTTTAACTGATCATTTTTTTTATATAATTCTCCTTTAAAGGAGCATGGCAGTGGGTGTGTCCTATGCCTACATACTTTTGGTAATAGGTGTCCCTCATTGCCATCTCAAAAAGTTGGGAGGTATGCTGTTGGTGTCTCCTTTTCAGCATCAAGCATCTGTATCCCAGAATTGCAAGGCTGCCACCTAGTTCTCCTTCCCACATTGGATGTTCGGGCCCTGACTGATGCAAGCTTTGGCTGCAAAGTGCTCAAACTTCTCTAAATATTTTGTTTGGCTTCCTCAAACTTTTGTTTATCTTGTGAGCCTTTGTTAAGCAGTTCTAGGTTGCCCACCCCTCAGCTTCATTGCTGAGGTATTCCATGGTTTATCTATACAAGTCTTGTGTTCTATACGGTAGGATTAAGAAAACAGGAATTTGGCCTTACCTGTAAATCCTTCATCTTGGATCACAATAGTGGAGATAGGTCCCTCCCCTTCCTCTCAAGATCACTCCCTGTTGCTAGATTACATGGATGCATTCTAAGGTCAGCCTTAGTAAAGTTTGTTAGTAACCTGAACATAGCATTTAACCCATAGTCTTGAAATACCTGTGTCAATACAGTACTCCAAAATAAGGAACTTAAAGAGGCAAGTCTAAATGTCCTATTTTTCAAAGAAAATCTCTCATTGCAGTTCAATGAGCCTACACAAAAAATAGATGTCCTTGTAAGGGAGGATAGAGAATTCACCTTACCAAGTAGGAAACATTTGAGGTCTACAGACTCAGAAAGAGGCTGTAAATTATATAAAAAAGTCAATAATGCTGTGAATGTCAATGATGCAAGAAGAGAATGATGCACAGCATCTACCAAAGTTCCAAAAGGGAGAATTATTATGGCTTAGCTGTGCAAACTGCATTTACAATATGCAGGACCGGAGGTACTCATATTGGCTTACTCCAAGAAGCGAGCAAATCAGCATTTTCTGTCCTCAACCCAGACTCTTATTCTCTAGGGCCCTGCCACCACTTGCCCACTCCATCTTAAGGTCCATATGCAAGAAAGGGAGAACAAGTCACCTGGAATTGTTTTTTTTTTTGGATATCTAATTAGAATGAAAAATAAGTGAGAGAATGGGAAATAAGTGAATGAGGATAGAAAGGTATACAGTATAGACACTGTTCCTATCACTTTACAGGTAGTAAGATCCCTCATTCAGGTGTGCGCTGTCAGAGTAGTGTCTACAGATTTTTTTTACCTCGTGAGGAGAACTCTTGGAGGACCAAACCCAAAACACACAGTATTCCCCTCCTACTTGCACACTACAGCCTGTTTTTTCCCCAGTGTTATGTGACAGACCAATATTTTAGGGATTCGTAAAATTCCTTAGTATCTGCCGAATGCAACCATTTGTAACTGGTTTAATTTGTTTACCTGGAAGAGAGTGTAGCCAGTGTAATATTCAAACAGGATACATCCTATGCTCCACACATCGCATGGCTGAGACCAGCCCAGCTCTAAAAAAAAAAAAAAAAAAAAAAAAAAATAATATAATATTCCAAAATGTCATACAAGCAATACAACCAAACAATGCAGTTTTACATCATGTCAATATCAATATGTTAAGAGCAAAAATGGCACATACACTTATTAGCTGCACTTTTAACAGTACTGTACATATCCTAAAGATCAGTCTGCCAAAGAGCACTTTTGAGTTCATTAAAGATTTTTAAGGGGCCTGAAAAACACCTGGCTCCTGAAACCTGTTGGCTGCTTATCTTCCTGTCATGAATCAACTTGATTAAAAGATCTGATGCTTGTACATTTGTTTGGTGCCCTTATTGGTCTGTCTACATGTGAATTCTGAATCTGGGTGACCACTCCTCCTTCCCAGTTTTGTGTTGAGCTGCAGAACTAGACCTATTGAGCCAGAGTGTTGACGTTGCTCACCAACTGAAAGCTTGTGTCCAGCACCTTGCTTATGAATGAATCATGACTGCCTGGATTCTTGAACTGTGTGATTCTCCCCAGATTGGACAGATATTCATGCTAATATTCAGGTGCAACAAACATTAGCAAGTTACTGAACCTCCTGATCTGACAATCACTACAGCATATATGCCATAGTTCTACATCTAGACAGCACTATTAGGATGGTGGCACAAGCCCCATTATTTCAACCAGCGCTTTATCTGCTGTGATACATTTTAATTGAATGTTACTGCCAGTTTTACCACCTGCCTTAATTGTTCAGTACCAGTCTGCCACCACTAAGTATTGCACATAATCAAGTAAAAAAAAAGTGTATAAGCTGTAAGCACATAAAATCTGTATCTGCCACCACTTTTTACATAATTTGGTAGTGCTTGGGCAACATCTATAATCACCATTATCTTGAGTCCAATCTAGTGGAAATGGTCATGACCTCTGGAACATGAAGATGGTACTCACCCAAAATAACCTCAGGAGGGCGATAGTGGCGTGTAGCCACGATCGTAGTATGGTATTCATGATCAAACGTGGCACTTCCAAAGTCTACAAGACGGATACTGGAATTTTTTATACGTTTCTCTTCACACTTCTGCAAGAACAAGGAATAATGTGGATTAGCATTAAAAGTTTTTATCCAAATTCCTAAAATGTACATGAAAGTATATTTAACATGTTACGGGTCCTATGCCTGTATTATTTTCCATATAAAAAGTAAACACTTGGAAACTGCCTAAGGCCCCTTTCACACATACGGACCGTTTGTCCGTTTTTCATCCATCCGTTGACGGATGAAAAAACGGACATTAATGCAACTCTATGGAAAAACTGATGACAACTGATGATCAGCTATTTTCATCAGTTTTCATCCGCTTCCGTCAGCATCCGTTTTTTTGAACGGATGAAAGTCCTATTTTTCATCCGTCAAAAAAAACGGATCGGACGAAAAACGGATGTAAACTGACGAACGGTCAGTTTTTCATCCGTTTTTGCATTGGTAGTGAATGTAAAAAAAAACTGATGAAAAACTGATGACCACTGATGAAAAACGGATGAAAAAACTGATGAAAAACTGATGACCACTGATGAAAAACGGATGAAAAAACGGATGAAAAACTGATGAAAAACGGATGAACTGATAAACTGATGAACTGATGAACGGTCCGTGTGTGTGAAAGGACCCTAAAGGTTTACTGCAAGATCACAAGGAATAAGAATTAATCATTCAGCCAATACTGTGCAGGAGCCTTTAAAGCGTTTGTTAACCCCACTTCAGCCCCGGAAGGATTTACCCCCTTCCTGACCAGAGCACTTTTTGCGATTCAGCACTGCGTCGCTTTAACTGACAAATTGTGTGGCCATTTAACGTTGTACCCAAACGAAATTGACATCCTTTTTTTCCCACAAATAGAGCTTTCTTTTGGTGGCATTTGATCGCCTACTGTTTTTATTTTTTGCGCTATAAACAAAGAGCGACAATTTAAAAAAAAAAAACAATATTTCTTACTTTTTGCTAATAGATCCAAAAAATAAGGAAAAAAAATGTATTCATCAGTTTAGGTTGATATGTATTCTTCAGCATATTTTTGGTAAAAAAAAAAAATAATGCAATAAGCGGATATTGGTTTGCGCAAAATTTATGTTTACAAACGATGAGAATTTATGGCGTTTCTATTTTTTTATTTTTATTTTTTACTAGTAATGGTGGCGATCTGTGATATTTGGCAGGACTGCAATTTTGCAGCGGACATATCGGATACTTTTGACACTTTTTTGGAACCACTGACATTAATACAGCGATCAGATCTAAAAATAGTCACTGATTACTGTATGAATGGCACTGCCAGGGAAGGGGTTAACCTGCAGGGGAAGGCATACAAGGGGTTAACTGAGTTCCCTAGGTGTGTTCTGTGTGTAGATTACTGTCATGCCACCTGACAGAATGGGGAACCACGGTGTTTACATCGGTGGTTCCCTGTTCTTCCTCTGTAGTAGGTGATCCCGGGTCGCCGGCTGACATGGAGTCTGCCTGACCCGCGGACACACTCAGGGAGCATGTGGCGGTGCCACTCTGCGACAAGAAAATGTACGCGAGCCAGTCGACAAGCGGTTAAAGCATGTTATATGACAGTGCTTGTCCAGTATCATTTGGCCCCCGTAATACCTATAAAAAAAAAAACCTGGCTGATCCTGCCAGTTTCTGCCCTCCCCTCTGTATGGTGACCACGGTGTATCATGGCTGCTGAGCCCTGACACCGGAGTCATCCGTACATGCCTCCATCATCCGCAGCCTGCTCCGTCTCCTGTGTCCTCCTCCCCCCTCTGCCTGTCTGCTCGTGACAGTGCCGCCCCCTTTGCTCCTGCTGCTCAAATAACTGTACATTGTATGCACCATCCACCCTGTCTCCTTATCCAGTGTCCCCCTCTGTGTGATTTATGAAAGTAAATGCTGTAAATACCTCCATGTAAGAGCAGATATCTGCGATCACATGATCAGTTGGGTCTCTCCTCCTCCCCTCCCGAATGACGTCAGCGGGGGAATCTCAGCCCCTCCTGCTGCATCTGACAGAGGAGGAAAGGAGAGACCCCTCCGGTGTGCGGATGGTGCATACTTGTTAGAGTGGCTTAACCACTTTAAGGTGGTTGAAAGTGACTTCTGTTGGATTTTTATTGTACCAGTGACACCCTGACATGGAGAGCTTCGGGCGACAAGGGGAGGAGAAATCTCCCAAAAAGGGATGCAGACACCAAGATGACTCTTAGCTCTATTTACACTTATGTGTTGTTTGTTACCACAATGCATGACAGACCACATTCAGAGTGATAACACTTTCATTGTGATGTCAATGCACTAAATCAATGTACCTGCATAGCAGTGCACCACTATGCACAGTTGATGCCACTGGGGGAAAAATGGTGGGTGTCTAATTTTCAATGCATTGGCAGCCTGTTAAAATGTATGAAATTGCCTGAATATTACACACATTTAATACGTTGCTATAGAGTTTCTAATTCTTTCCCACTTTTTCCACTCTCACACATACACACCGGAACATTTTTTTATATTTCTGCTATAGGCCTATTATTGATTCAGCAGAAACTTTGCATGAACTTAAGCTGCATGCATACCTGACAACAAGGAAACGTCACATTTTTGGCATGACTTGAGTAGACTGTCATATGCTCCAAAAACCTGCCAAAGTAGCTCCTGAACACCTTTTTTTTGGAGCAGACTTTGGCACATTTTTGAATAGCGTGTTCTTGCATGTTTTTCTGGCATTTTGTCACGCTGTTTCTTCAGTGCATTCGAGGTGCCGTTAAAATGATTGGCACCCAAATGCACATTGTGCCATGTTTTTAGAGCTTTTCCCTACATTAGTCGGTGTTCGTGCTACTGTAGATAAAAAGCATACAATTTGCCCCAAAAAAACGGCGCTAAAGTTATGATTTTGGTACAAAGAATAGCAAAGTAATGTGCAAATGTGCTTTTTTTCAATTTTGCACTTTCTCCCTAATGAGACACTGAAAGTTCAGCGGGAAAAAAATATGTTTTGAAGTAGAGGAAAACAGCAGAAAATGGGTAAGGGAAGGAGGAGTGAATTAGGGGCAAATATTGCAAAATAAGGGTTAACAAGGTGTTGAATAGGAAGAGTGAGCACATAAAAGCACGGGACATATTTCCTTGAAAGTGTAAGATCTAGTGATCAGATTTCTTACCCAAACGATGGTGGACTTGGAAGTAGGATGTCCCTTGCAAAGTCTGGAGGATAGGAAATCCATCTTCCTGACAAAAGCTGTTGCTTTGAGATAGACTCTCTTGGCTCTGTCTGTCAAAACAATGGAAAGCAGTTTCCTTTGGCTGCTTTGGAGCTAGACTGAATAGGACTGTCTTCATTGAGGTGGAAGACTTATACCACCTTAGGAAGAAAGGATAGTCTTGGCCATAAGACCAACACTTCATTGTGAAGAGAAGACCACCAACTCAGACTTGAGCTTCAACAATTATGCTATTAAAGTCAGACTAGGAAGCAGGATAGAACAGAGGGCCCCTAAGACAGCAGGTCTGGCCTTTTGGGAAGAGGCCAGGTGTCATCTTCTAGTAATCTGAATAGGTCTGTGTACCAAGATCTTCTGGGCCAGTTTGGTGCAATGGGAATCATCGGCTTCTTCTCTTGCTCCATCTTGTGGAGCAGACTAGGTAAAGTTTGCACTTGTAGGAGGTGGGGGGAATTTGATTAACCTTAACTGAAACGAAGGGATTATCAAGGCTTCTAATGCTCGTGCTAGAGGATCCTTGGTCCTGGCTTCAAAACAGAGGTGGTTTGGTTAAAGAAGCCTGCGTGAAGGTCTCATTCCTCTTGACTCAGGTGGTGGTGGATAAGGAAATCTGTTTTCCAGTTGTCCACTCCTGGGATGTGGACCTGGCTTGCTTCCTCCAAGGCTGCGTGACTCCTGGTGCCCCCTTGATGAATGATGTAGACCACAGCTTTGGCATGGTCTGACTGCAATGACTCGGTGTCCTTGCAGAAGGGGGGTCCAGTGCTTCAAAACACCAGGAGGTCTATAGAGCGCTTGGCTTCCACAGGTGACCATGTTCTCTAACTGTGATGGACTGAAACTGCTCCCCAGCCTGACTGGCATCTGTTATCAGTTTCCAATCAGAAGTAAGGAAAGACTTTCCTATTGTTGAGGCTGGACAGGAGATACACCAAGAGAATTCCTTGCTTTGCTAGACAGGAGCATAGGTAGGTCGAGAGAAGGAGCATGCTTCTTTCGGGTCAAAAAAGATGTTGTGTTGGAGAGGTGTTGAATGAAAGAGATAGAGAATTTTCTTCTCTGGAAGGAAAACCTTTGCTTGGGATGTGTCCAGGACCAGACCCAAGTATTTTAGGTGAAGAGGGCCGACGAGCAGATTTTTAAAAATTGATCACCCAACTCAAAGTCTGGGGCATCTGACTGTCCTGTGGATATTTGCAGACAACTTGAAGGGAGAGGAGTCCTTCGTGAGAAAATTATCCACATAACCTGTGACCTGGATGCCCTGAGTTCTCGTTTCAATGTTTTTAATAAAGTATTTCACAAAAGGTAATACAAAAATCATAATAAAAACACCTACAAAATGTATGCCCTGAGTTCTGTGAAAGACAAGAGTCGCTAGAACCTTGAATACCCTGGGCGCAGAGGATAGGCCAAAAGGCAGTGCAAAAAACTGGAAATTGTCTGCCACTGCAAAGTGTAGATGAATGGGAACATGCAGGTGGAAATCTTAGCTGTCTGCAAATGCCATGTTTTAGCAGGTTTCTCTGTACTTAAGAGTCATGGCTAGACAGAGGAGAATCAAGGGCAGTAATGCTGAGTTTTTTTGCACACATCAGAAGTGAGCATAACCACATTAGCAAGCATGTTGCATAAAGTTGCAGCTGCAAGTATATAGTAGTCTGGGTGTATGATACCCCCCACAGCCGGTTCCAACACCTCTAGGTTCTACCTCTGGGCATATCAGGATCTGACTGGGGTAGAGACAGAAGAGCAGGAGAAAGGGCTTGGCGTTTTGTAGCCCTGTACAGATATGGCTGCATTAACGCTGTTAGTTGTCCCAGAAATTGTGGCATAGAGGAAAAAAAAAAAAATCTTCATGTGTCAGGTAAGCCACTTGTTGTGTGCCTGAAATGTACTAGTCAGATGCAGAGACTGGTGATAAAATCAATCCTGCTGCAGTGCAAGTTAAGCATTGTCACTGTGAGGTCATGTGTTATGGGGGTCTTTGACAAGGCAAAAGTTTGCTTAAGTTTTTGCCGTGGCTCCCCTCTCACCTGATTTCCATTATAGCTACTGGTGAGGGTATTCCCCTGTGGGGTACTCATGGAGTAGGGAGTGAAATATAGGGTAAGCGTATCCGGAAGGAGTATGCAGTAGCCTGGGTGTAAATCATTTTGAAGCGAAGCCATTTGCGGGGAAAGGGTGGGAGGAAGTGCCCGAGTATGTTACAAGGCTCTAGGCGAAAGTAGCATTAAAGTGTGTGTGGTATGATAGAACACTTGGTCAACCACCTGAGACGAAGCTCTGAGTGGTTGAGTTTTTTGCACAAAGTTTGAAAAGTTTACACTGAACACATTCCAAACACAAAAGGGATTTTATTAAAACTTACCGTAAAATCCTTTTCTCCGAGTTCACTGACAGACGCAGCTCTTCATTGACATGTGGGTTACATGCAGATCCTATTAGGAGTTAACTAGGCAAAGAAAGAAAGCAAACTGGCCCCTCCCAGAGGGCCGTCCTCTGTTTCCCATATAATCCCCCTACTCTGCTCAGCACATCAGTTCGTAACAAGCCGTACCGAAAAGCGCAGAGGGGTGGGTGCTGCGTCTATCAGTGAACTCGGAGAAAAGGATTTTATGGTAAGTTTTATTAAAATCCCATTTTCTCCTATGTTCACTGACAGACGCAGCTCTTCATTGACATGTGGGGATGTCCCAAAGCTGTGTCAGTAAAGAGGGGTGGGTAAAAAACAACTGTACCCAACAGAACCTCTGAGGCGGCGTCAGATGCACCTACACTGCCGCCTGTAAAACTTTACGGACAAAAGCAGCATCCGAAGATGCGGACACATCAACTTTATAAAACTTAGTGAATGTGTGCACCGAGGCCCAAGTAGCCGCCTTGCACACCTGTGACACCAAGGCCTGGTGTCTGAAAGCCCAGGAAGTGCTAACAGCCCTGGTGGAATGAGCAGTGACTGGAAAAGGTGGTACCTTGCCCCGATCAGAATACGCATGAGTCACGGTCTGCCTGATCCAACGAGAAACAGTAGCCGACGAGGCCGCCAATCCTTTGCGTGGACCGTCCCTCAGTACAAAACGCGTCAGACTTCCGAAAAGAAGCTGTAGCTGCCAAATACACCACAAAACTCTTACGACATCCAAGGAATGGAATTCCAATTCCTTAGGGTGTGATGGATGTGGACATAATGAAGGAAGAACAATATCTTCATTAATACGAAAAAAGAGGAAACCACCTTTGGTAAAAATGAAGGCGGTGGGCGCAAGACCGCCTTGTCCTTGTGTAGGACCAAGTAAGGAGACTTGCATGACAACGCTGCCAACTCAGACACCCGCCTAGCGGATGTAATAGCCACCAAGAAAGCCACTTTCTGCGACAGCAACTGTAAGGGAATATACCTGATCTTCTCATATGGTGGCTTCTGAAGCACAGAAAGCACCAGATTCAAATCCCATGGCGCCATAGGCGACCGTACCTGAGCGGCCACATGGCGCACACCTTGTACAAATGTACGAAACAACGAATGTGACGCCAGAGGGCGTTGAAAAAGAATCGCCAGAGCAGATATCTGACCCTTGAGAGTACTCAAGGCCAACTTTTTATTCAGGCCCTGTTGTAAAAAAGTCAGGACCCTAGACACCACGTAAGAGCGAGGGTTCCAACCCCCCCGCCTCACACCAGGCAATGTAGGCCTTCCAGGTGCGATGATAAATCTTGCGCGAAGTACACTTGCGTGCTTTTAACATTGTAGGAATCACGGAGTTATCGACACCCCTATCCCTCAGCACCTGGGACTCAATAGCCAAGCCGTCAAAGCCAGCGAGGGTAAAGCAGGGTGCAATATGGGTCCCTGAGACAGCATATCGTCTCGCAGCGGAAGACGCCAGGGAACATCTGTCACCATTCGTATCACGTCGGCGTACCGCGGACGCCGAGGCCAATCCGGAGGCACCAGGATCATCGGAATCCCCTCCGCTTCTACCCTGCGCAGTAGTCGTGGAAGAAGCTTGATGGGAGGGTAGGCGTACAGAAGACGATACCGACCCCAAGGCGCCACGAGTGCGTCTGTGGCCATCGCCAATGGGTCCCTTGTTCTGCACACAAAGATCTTTACTTTGCGGTTGAACCAAGACGCCATGAGGTCCACGTCTGGCAAGCCCCACCTGTGGCAGATCTGGCTGAACACCTCTGGGTGAAGGGACCATTCCCCCTGATCCAGCGTCTGGCGACTGAGGAAGTCCGCCTGCCAATTTTCTACACCCGGAATGTAGATGGCGGATATTGCCAGCACGTGAAGCTCTGCTCAACGCAGAATGAGAGCTGCTTCCGCAGCCGCCGCTGAGCTCCTCGTTCCACCCTGATGGTTCACATACGCCACCACTGTGGCATTGTCTGACTGAACCCGAATCGGGACGCTGCACAACCTTACCATCCAGTGGGAGAGGCAGAGCCTGATCGCCCTCAGCTCCAGCACACTGATTGGAAGGCGAGATTCCTGCGCCGACCAATGGCCCTGGGCAGATGCCCCAGGACCCCCCCAGCCCGACAGGCTGGCGTCCGTCGTGATTATCGACCACATCAGGGGGAGAAAAGACTTCCCCAGAGTCAAGGCCGGGGCCCGAAGCCAACAGACCAAGGCGCCCCTGGTATGATCCAATCTGACCAGCTGGTCCAGGGACAATGGAGATCTGTCCCACTGAGACAGAATCACTCGCTGAAGGAGCCGAGTGTGGCTCTGGGCGTAAGGTACCGCCTTGAAGGCTGACACCATGAGCCCCAGCACCCGCATACAGAACCGTAATGATGACCGACCGGAGTGACAGCAGGTTTCGCACCGCTGTTTGTAGGGACAGCAACTTGGCTGGAGGAAAGAACACCTTCGCCTGCTCTGTGTCCAGAATCAGACCCAGATATTCCAGGCGACAGGACGGGTTCAATGTCGACTTCTGCAGATTGATCAGCCAGCCGAAGTCCTTTAACGAGGCCATGGTGATAGCTACGTTCTCCTCCAGAGCTGAGGCGAACTCCGCTCTCAGGAGTAGGTCGTCGAGGTATGCTACCACAGCAATGCCTTTCTGCCTCAGTAGCACCAGCACCGGGGCCACCAACTTGGTGAAGACCCGAGGAGCCGAGGCCAGACCAAAGGGCAGTGCCACAAATTGGTAATGTAGATCTCCCACCGCAAATCGCAGGAAGCGCTGGTGTCGGAGACAGATGGGAATATGGAGGTATGCGTCCCTGGTTTCCAGGGACGCCAGGAAATCCCCTTGATGTAGGGCGGCCACGATCGAGCGGACCGATTCCATCCGGAATTTGCGCACTTTCACATAAAGGTTTAGCGCCTTTAGGTACAAAACTGGCCTGACCCCCCCTCCTTTTTTGGGGACCACAAATAGGTTTGAGTAGAAACCGTGAAACCTCTCTGACTGAGGTACTGGCACGATCACCCCCTGGTCTGAGAGTGCCTGAACAGCCCTGAAGAGGGCCTCCCGACGCTGCTGCAGGAGTCTCAAGTTCGATGGGAAGAACTTGTCTGGGGGTAGAGTGCTGAACTCTATCCTGTACCCGGTGGACACCACCACTTCCTGCACCCAAACGGTCGGAAATGCGGGCAGTCCACCTGTCTGCGAACCCCAGAAGACGCCCCCTCACCCGAAGTTCGGGTGGGGGCAACCCATCATGCAGAGGAGGGCTTATCCTCTGCCTTCTCGTTCTTGCACTGCCAGTGTCGCTTACCGGCCCCTGCAGCAGACTTGCCAGGCCGCGACCCCTTGCCTGCTGCGCCAGGGGCAAAAAAAAACCTCTTCTGACCTGAAGAGAAAGGCCACTGCTTGCGGAGGAACTCTCGCCGCATGGGCTCCGGAAGAAAAGCACTCTTCCCGCCAGTGAAATCCTTGAGGATTTCATCCAACTGTGGTCCAAAGAGACGGCCACCCTGAAAAGGAAGATCCGCAAGACCTTTTTTGGACGCGTGGTCACCCGACCACGAACGCAACCAGAGAACCTGTCTGATAATGGCTGCAAAAACACACATCTTGGCCAACATAGGAAGCAGGTCCAGAGCTGCATCACACAGGTACTTAATACCCTGAAACAAAATGTTCTGCTTTCTGCGACGCCTCAAGCGTTCTGCCGCAGTCCAGATCATTCTGCAGCTCCGCCATACATTCAGACAGATATTGTGCCTCCATGGCAGATGCCAGGGCCGGCCTCAAGGCCGATCCTGCCAAGAGGAACAGAGCCTTTGACACTGCTTCCGTCCTCCTATCGGCAGGGTCCTTAAATGACGGTGACACCTCCAGGGGAATGGTCGTCGCCTTGTTCAGGCGAGCCACCGGGGGGTCCACCGTGGGGGACGCCCACTTCTTCACGAAACTATCCTCAAAAGGGATAACGGATAGCGAAACGCTTCGGTAGGGCGAATGCTGCGGACGCTGCCATTCCTGATCGATCAGATGGTCAAAAAATGTATCATAAGGGTAAGCTCTGGGCGACCTAGGAGGCTTGGCAGACGTGCAGACATATGCAGACGCCTGCAACTCGCCACCTTGGTCCAGTCGCAAAGACGTATGGAATGCCAGATATTATTGAGGACACCAGCGCCTTTTCGCGCGCTGCTGAAGCCCCCTGGTCCTCCTCACCATCCGAGGGGACAAGTTCACCCTCTGAAAGTTCCACGGGGGTCCCCGTGACCCCCGAAGCCATTTCCGGTTTGGAATCCTCCCCAGAGGAACAAGGAGGATAGGGGCTCTTTTTAGGGGCCCCTAGAGCGTTGCTCGGCCCCACCCGGGAAGAAATTTCCCAAACACCGCCCTCAGCTGGTCCAGGGACACCAGGGTCCCTAGCGCAGGTTGCGCTGCCGCTGACTCCTCCTCAGAAGGCCTGGCAGGGTCATCTGCCATCGCTCCACCGGATTGTACAGTCACAGTGCGGAAAATAAAGTGAGGCACCCCCACAATGTAGCCACACCACCGCCCCTCAGAACGCCAGGGAGACCCAGGAGGACTGCACCCACCGCTACCAGCACACCCAGGAGGACTGCACCCACCGCTACCAGCACCCCCAGGAGAGCCCAGCTATACTTGCGGTTTTTGCCCACAAAACGTCCTGAGGACCGCCAGGAAGAGCTTGCGCTGTCAGAAGCCAGCCACACCGTCCCAGAGAAGTGAAAGTAAAAAACGGCAGCAGCACGTTTTTACAGCATGCAGGGACTCCAATATGGCCGCCGAGGATATCCACTAGAGGCCAAAGGCTGCATGAGGACCACGGCTACGGCAAAATGCCCACCACAGGCACTAGAGGGAAGAATGCCATAGAAAATGGCCGCGGCTACGGGCAAAATGGCGGTGATCCGCCACAAAATGGCAGCGAAACGCCGCATGGCGGCCTAAGCTGTATTAAAGACAGCGCTTAACGGGGTGCGGTGGGGGTGGGAAGGGGGTTAAGAGGGGAGGACGAAGGGACCCAGGAGTGCCCCAGCGATCAACCTCCACCGGCGGCTAAGCTGACAGAAAAAAACGCTAAGAACGCACGGCGTACCCCCCCCCCAGAGCCCCTAGGGGGAAAGGAGGGGGCTCACTCACCATTCCTGACGGGCGTAGCAGGTAGCCACCCGGTCGCAGACCTTCCTCCCCAGCTGGATGGGGAGGGATGCTGCTGGCCACAAGCCCCTGGACAGAACCACAGTCCGGACACTGGGCATAAGTGGGGGTCACCCACTGGCCGCCCACACGGAACGGGCGCGATGCGGCGGGACCCACCATAGCATGAGACTAGCTCGCATCGGTCGGCCGTGCTGGGGACAGTGCAGGATTTTTAGTAACCTTCTATGCCCCAGCCGGCTTCTTGATAGTAGTCTTCATCAGATAGCTTGATAAAAAATAAAAAAGCGGTAGCAAAATCTGAACCGCAGGTCCCATAAGGAAGTCAGGTCAACTTCTTGCACTAGGCATGTTAAAACTGATGTGCTGAGCAGAGTAGGGGGATTATATGGGAAAGAGAGGACGGCCCCCTGGGAGGGGCAGCTTGCTTTCTTTCTATGCCTAGTTAACTCCTAATAGGATCTGCATATAACCCACATGTCAATGAAGAGCTGCGTCTGTCAGTGAACGTAGGAGAAACCTTGGTTTTCATAGTAACAATCAGGGGACTATTTGCCTTCCTCTCAAAGGGGCCACCAGCCTGAGCTGCAGAGTGATGTCTGGGACATTTGGACGCCCATATTCAAACCCCAGTCATACCCTATGTACTTTGATGACATTTTTGGGTATGTGTACGTCCAGGGTCCACAAATGATTCAAGTGATTTGTTGCCGTCCTTAATTTCTCCTGGAGTCTCCAAAGGTCTACAATCTAATCCCTTGTTTACCTTATGTACAATAAAACAAACAGTCTCTTAGGCTGGCCATACAAGGTGCAAATTTCTTTCCTGCAACCATGGGTTCAGACAGTGTTGACAGGAGAATCCCTCCCGCTGAGCAATTGTCCTCTCCTGGGGAGGTCAGGGGCAGCCATCCCCACCGGGAGAAGACAGTGATTATTGCTAGCAGCTATAGCAGTCGCTAGCGATAATCGCAACAGAATCAGGCAGGCTGGTTGTACCAAAGTTGACCAGCTTGGTATATTTAACCTGCCCAGTAACGGTTCAAATCTCAGCCTGTTCCCACTTGAGCAGGGTTGGTGTGCTAAAAGTGTTCCATGTAGACAGAGGTTATTTTCCTGCCTGAAATACACATTAAAAACACAGGCTGACATATTCCCATTGACTTCAGTAAATTTGTATAGTGGACTGTTCAGCGGATGCATTTGACTTGCTATGCATTACATTTGTTTGGGTACAGTCCTATTCAGGTGTACTGGAACTGCAGTTTGAAAGCAACCCTCTCTCGTGCATTTCAGATTTGAATGCATGTGTTTGATCAGTGTTACGTTTGAATGGAAAAGGCTACATTCAACAAGACCACCCATCTACACAATCCTTCAATTCATATGAAATAGTTTCTGCCATTATAGTCAATGGCGCTATTCAAATCTCTGCATTTTGTTTCAAGGTCAATGACATTCCCAAAAGTGAACAGGGTCTTGTTGAAGATTTGTCTAAAACAAAACAGCTCACCTTTTCCTCATTGTAAGCATTGCTAAATTCTGAACTGACAAACAGTATGTTCTCTGGTTTCAGATCTGTGTGAGTCAGCTTGTTGTCATGCAGAACTGCAAAATAAAAACCCATATCATACAACTTTTCAAACATAGCTAAGTAAATAGAATTTATCTTAGAACAATGCCAGCACTAATGTTAGAACAGCCTTGAAAGAAACGTGTGATGAGAGGAATATGTGTGTTTGAAATTGCTGATCTCCCAATTAAGTTATCCAACGCGACCTACAGCAGTACTGAGATCACATTCCAGATCAGGAAGCAACAGTGACAGAGTGGAGATGTCTGCCAAAAGAAAAGCGAGAGGTCCCCGCAAGCTAGGGGAATTCTACAGCCTGACTGAGCAGCATGGAGAGATCAAAGATGGCCGGGGCTCCTCCCATCCTCCCCTCAGCATGAGACAACATGCCAGGCAATCCACACATACTAGAGAGGAAGGAAGCCTTAATGAAGCACTGCAGGAGAATGACCTACAGAGCAGTGAGGAATTTTACAGCCCTCTCAAACAGAGAAGGAAACTGACACCAAATGAGGACACAGCGAGTACTGATAACAGTGATTTTAATGACATGGAACATAACCCTTATGATGCCCAACTCATAGCCATCCCTACCTTAGACCAGCCAATCTCTGATACAACTATTAAAGACATTGTGATGTCCTTAAGGGGAGCACTGCAACATGACATGAAAACTTTTATCAAAGAATCCAGAAAAGAAATTGCTGATCAATCCATTTTACGAATGCTGGTTGCGTTGTGCTGCAATACCAAGTATTTCATTTAGAACAGGTATGCATTTCAGTAGTTCGGACTTCACCTTTACTAGCTACTTGCTTCTCTCCTGCAGGATCAACTCTTATTGTGGTAGCCAGTTGGTCATGCCAGGTGAAGCCATGATCTGAGGTTTGTATTTTTTCCCCCCAGCAGATAGGCGCAAGCTTTAGGACCCATGCACACCTATGCATTACCGCAACACACAGGGCATATGTTATGCCTGGTACACATGGGGAGGTCTGAGGGCTGAATGAAAAACCCCTCACAGATTGCTGTACTAACAAACGCGATGTTAGTACAGCGATCTCCCCACTGTGCTATTGTGTTCTGACAGGGGGTCTTGCCGAGGGACTATAAATGCTACTACAGCAATAACCATCAGGTAATCAGTCAGTCCCTGTGAAGACTCTGTGTACATAGCCAAAGTGAGTGGGCTCTGTACTTTGGGATCACTGTAATTAGCCATAGAGAGACCAATCACAGTGATTATATATAAACTGTGTAGTGTTTACATGTGTTAGCCCATCCCTTTCTCTTACAGCTGAGCAAAGAGAAGAAACGAATGCATGAATCCATAGACGCAGGTGCCAGCAATTTTTCAAAAATTTCACCCCCCCCCCAACCTGGTTTTGAGTCCATCTCTTCAGTGAACTATATGATAACCTTTCAACTCCCCTATCCTGCAAATCTGAATATTAACTCCATCAGTATCCACCCAGAAAATGTGACCTGTACATTAACCCCTTCACCATCTCTGTGTACAACCCGAATGTGTGGTATCTAATGCTCCGTTACTAAGCTCCATGTTTTAACCCCATCTTCATTTTTAAAAAATTGTGTCGAAAATTAGATCACCCTGGGTTATCCACTTTCCAAAAGGGGGTCCGGTTAGGACTGTCTGCACTACCCTTGCATATTTTAACAGAAGAGAAAGTTTTTATTCCCCCAAAAATTAGTTTTTACCCTATATACAGGGGGGACGTAACATTTGGGTGCAGAGTACCTATCAAAGCTTCACAGCACTGGAAATGAACAATGACCTCATACTCAAGTGGTAAAAAAAAGGGTAACATATTGAAACATTTTAAACTGACCATGACCAGGTCCAAAAAAAAAAAAAATTGAAGGGCAAGCATGCTGGAGCGCAAAAGCACCTTGTTGTGGCTTCAAGTTGTTAATTACGTTGATCCCCGTTTTCTTGTTTTAATCCTAAATCCAAGCTGTACAAGCAGCCTCAACTTCTGAGCAATGAAAACACCCCATCAATTTGAAAACACCAAAGCCTCTTATTATCCACTAAAGTTCTAGCATTTGAGTTACAAGGAGCCAAGCTTTGCCCTGAAAAGGTGGGGGTGGGGGTTAATTTGAACTTTGACAACATTCAAGGCTCCAGGTAAAGCCTTGGCAAAGATACTACAGACTCCACATAGATCAATTTTCAGATTGAAACATACTCAGAAATGTTATGGGCCAGGTCTATAAAAACATATCACACAAGCAATCAACTGCCATTAGCATAATTCACAGCAAGTGTTTATTAAAAACTTACATTTCACTGCGTTGCAAACCTGGTAGGCTATGTGCCGGATTTGACAAAGTGGATATGGCAGAAAGTCGTTTTCTTTCTGGAAATCAAATGTGCTTTTCCCCAGCAGCTCAAATGCAATACACATATGTCCATGGTATTCGAACCAATCCCGCATTAACACACACATGCTGGGAGCAAAGAGACAAAGTAAATTAATGCATTTACATTCAGAAAAGATAAATTTCATGCAGTAGTGAACCCAGCTGCCTACAAACTAGGATTGTCATTTTGGAACATCAAACACTTCAGAAGACAAGTTAGAGTGAAGCGTATTTCCTCCTTTGCAACCAGTTTGGGATAACACCTGCTTAAAGTGGTTGTCAACCCGTGACAACCACTCTAACCTACAGGTAACCCTATAATAAGGCCTACCTGTATGTTCCCTGCATACCTCATAAACCTGCACGGTTTAGGAGATATACAGTGTACTTGCATTGCCGACATCATTCGACACATGCACAGTGAAGAAACGGCCCGCTAAGCCGTTTCTTCACTTCGTGCCGTGACTGGCAGCCCCCTCGCGCATGCACGGGAGTGACGTCACCCGACTCCGGACAGTCACAGTGCCGGAGATCGCAGCCCCAGAAGGAAGAGGGGCTGAAGATGGACGCTGCCTGGACCAGAGACATCGCAGGCTTCGTTTGCAGGCAAGTGACACATAATGGGCTACTATACGATGTATAGTAGCCCATTTTGCTTTTACTTTGCAGGGGAATATAGAGGCAGTAACACACACACACACACACACACACACAGACACAGACACAGACACACTTTATTTGCTAAAAAAGCCCACAAAAATCCTACTTAGCTTGGCCCTTTGTTGAAATATTAAGGAGGGTGTTGAAGAGATGAGTTTAAAATGATTAACCCCAGATTACTGTGCTAGCAAATAATCACCAGTTGTACAGTAGGTGTGAACACTGTCCTAACAAAGATATTGCCCTGACAAATATATCAAGGCCTTAGTGGTACATTGTATGTTAATGTACTTCAAAATTGTCCCTAAAGTGTCATCATTGAACTTAAATGGTAATCAAAATATTAAGACTTTAAGGCCTCATGCACACAGGATGTTTAATAAATGCCAGCACTGATGCCAGGAAAAAGCAGCGTTAAAAACGATGTTAGCCGTGTTTTTGAGTAGCGTTTATGAGCTTTTTTTCCACATTTTTTTGGGCTTTTTTTCAGTAAACACTCCCTATAATGTAAAAACTCCTAAAAACACCAAACGTGGCTAACAGCTTGTTACAGCATTTAGACCGATTTAGCAGCGTTTTTAATTTTTACAGCTCAACAGCCTCCGCTCCTGGACGCAGAGGCTGATGTTTTTTTTTTCTACTGCCCCTAAACGCTTATGCCTCCAAACACTTCTGACAGTTTGGACACATATGCTAACATAGAGGGGCGTTTAGAGGCAGTTAGAAAAAAACAAAAATAGTCAGACGCACCCAGGAGCAGCTGTAAAAACGCCCTGTGTGCATGAGCCCTAAATATGAGAAGTGTGCCTGCTTATATTTTCCCCTTGGAAAGCTTTACTTTGTCCAAGCACCAGCTAAAGTATTAGGACCGTTGCATACCCCAACTCACTGCACACTTACAAGATGGGAGAGTTAGACAACGGTCAGCGCTCAAATGATCAATTACTTTAGCAATGGAAATTTCCATAATACTACCCTGTGGGATTCCAGATTACTTGTAAAACTCACCTTCAGTCACAATTCTTACTTAAATCCTGAATAGATTGGAGAAGGCTTAGAATGCTTGTATTTGTTTGTGTCTCTGCTGTGGCGATTTAACATTTTATATCTGACACCAAAACAAGAAATAAGGGGAATGAGAGTGGTCAGGAGGACCAAAAGGAACACCTCAAGGGGTGCGCTGCACTACAAACCCTTGTGTATCTCCTCACAGACCTAACTTTCCTTCTTCAGTTTTCTTTTGCACATCAGCAGCAAGTGTGCTTGCTTGCTAGACTCAGCTCCACCACCCCTTAGCTTTTTTAAAAATAATTTATTAGGGTCTTTTACCTAAAATATTTTACTTTTAAAAAAGAAGAAAAAAAAAAAAAAAAAGAGGTTTCGGGTGGTCAGTCCATTAGGATTATGTATTTTTATATATATCTTTACACATGCAATAGAGATTATATATATATATATCCCCCCATTTGATATTGACTAGCTAGGGCCTTTTCAAGCCTTGTACATATGATCAGATTATAGGACAAATAATTCAAGTTAGACTTACCGGGTAACTTCAGGACAGCACCCTGAGAGATTGTGGCTCCTCCTCCTTCACAGGAAACACCTTCCACCATAACTTCAAAAGGAGGCTCCCTCCAGCACCTGTCAGTCATAGTAGAGTACCTCCGGCCATACTAGAACACCTAACACAACAGCGTTCGTCACAGTAATATATATGCATAAACAAAGGGCGGGTTGCTGCTGTCCTGAGAGACTCCCGGAAAACAAGTTACCGGTAAGTCTAACTTGAATTTTCCCTAATCGTCTTTCAGGACAGCACCCTGAGAGGATAACCGAGACTTACCGCCTTTTTAGGGAGGGACCACAGCTTGCAGGACCTTTCTGCCAAATGCCCATTCGCCTGCTGTCAGAAGGTCCAGCCTATAATGACGGGCAAATGTCAAAAACTTGACCACATGGCCGCTTTGCAAATTTGCTCCTGAGAAGCACCAGCCTTCTCTGCCCATGTGGTCACTAGAGCTCTAGTAGAATGTGCTGTGATCCCTTCTGGGGAGCTTAAATTCATCTGAGAATAGGCCTCCAGAATTACTAATCTGAGCCATCTGGCCAATGATCCTCTAGAAGCCTGATGGCCCTTTCGAGCACCAGAAAAAAAAAGAGGATAAAGAGTGAATCAATCAGACCGCCTGAAACTCTTGGTTCTGTCTAGGTAACACAGAAGAGTCCTTCTCATGTCCAAATTATGAAACTTTTCTTCTCTCTCTCCAGTAGGATTAGAGCAGAAGGTTGGCAAAATGATGTTCTGTGAACGATTTTTAACTGATGCCACTTTGGGTAGAAACTTCGGGTCCGTACTGAGAACTACCCTATCTGGAAATATGAAGAACGGCTCTCTTACTGAGAGAGCATGAAGCTCACTCACTCTTCGAGCCAAAGTAATCGCTACCAGAAATATGGTCTTCAACGTCAAATCCCTTAGAGAAATATTCTCTAATGGCTCAAAAGGCTTGTTCGTTAATGCTTGAAGAACCACGAAAAGATTTCGGAAAGTTTGCCAACCTAACTGGCCTGGCTCGGGACAGAGCCTTAAAAAATCTGATCACTAGTGGCTCTGAGGCAACAGATTTCTCCAAGACAACCCCCAGGGCTGCAACCTGCACCTTTAGGGTCCTAATTACCAACCCCTTATCAGCGCCAGCCTGAAAAAATTTCAAAATGGAAGACAACTCTTCCAAAGGTCTACTTTCAGTGTGACACCATCATTAAAACACCTTCCAGGCTTTGGCATAAATAGCTCTTGTAACCTCCTTACTGCTGGAGAGCAAAGTGCTTACTAAAGCCCCTGAGAAACCTTGCCTTCTCAACAACTGTTCTTCAGATACCACGCGGTTAGTGATAATCTGGCCACATTTGGAAAATTTACTGGGCGCTGGTGCAACAGATCCCTCCTGAGCGGAAGAGGTCACCCTGGTTTCACTGCCAAGTGTAGTATTGCGGAAAACCAGGCCCTCTTTGGCCAGAAGGGTGTGATTAAGATAACTGGCCTTCTCCTCTAGTATCTTTCTTAGCACCCTTGGAATCATCTGAAATGGAGGGAAGGCATAGCCCAACTGAAACTTCCATGGATGTGCGAAAGCATCCACTGCTATCGCTCAGTCTTGTCGGTGAAGAGAGTAGAATTGCGGCAACTTCGTGTTTTCCCTGGACGCAAACAGATCTACCCCATTTCTCTGTTACCAAGGTGAAGACCTCCTGATTCAACTCCCAGTCTGCTTCAGAAACTGTTTGTCTGGAAAGAAAATCTGCTACCTCGTTCAAAGATCCTTTTAGGTGGACCGCAGATAAGGACATTAAATGCTTTTCAGCCCATTCCAGCACTTTTCTGGCTAGACTTTGCAAGGTTCTGCTTCTTGTCCCCCCTTGCCTGCTGATGTATGCCACTGCTGTGGCATTGTCCGATAGGACCTTGAACGTGGCAGCCTTGGATGTCTTGTGCAAAGGAGCTCAGAGCCATAAAGACAGCTCTCAGCTCCCTTCAAATTCGAGGACCTCAAGGCCTCCTCTAGAGTCCACTGTCCCTGGGTTAGATTCTCTTCCCAATGGGCCCCCCAGCCCCATGCATTGGCATCTGTAGTAATTTTTCTCTCTATTGGGAATGACCACAGAAGGCCCTGTGATAACACTGATTGCCTCTTCCACCACCACAAGGTTCTCTTCACCCAGGTGGGGATATTCACCTTCCTTTCCAGAGAGTCCTGATCGTGATCCCAAACCTGTAACAGGAAGGTCTGGAGGGATTGAAATGGAGCCTTGCCCACTGGATGGTGGGTATTGCCAAAGCCAGGACCCCTAAAGTGGACATGACAGCTCTGATAGAAATCCTCTGATTTGTTTGCAACATAGTGACCACAGCCCGGACCTTGACCATCTTGTCTTCTGGCAAGAAAATCCGTTGCTGCACAGAACAAATTCTGAATCCCAGAAATTGAACATCCTGAGCCGGCGTTGGGTTTGATTTTTGAAGGTTTAAAATCCAACCCAACGACTCCAGGTGATTGCGAGCCCTGACCAGATTCTCCTGCAGCCTTTCCTTTGAGGCTGCAAACAGAAGTAGGTCGTCTAAGTATGGAACAACCTCTATCCCCTGTAACCTTAACGCGGCAAGAGCTTCCACCATCACCTTTGTAAATATCCTCAGGGCTGAGGATAGGCCGAAAGGAAGCGCTTGAAACTAAGTGGAGAATCTGCCCCCCAAAATTCACCGCCAGTCTGAGAAATCTGACTGTTGATGGGTATATGCAGATATGCGTCCCTCAAATCTATTGAGGCCATAAAACAATTTTGCATTAATAGATTCCTCACTGTAAAAATCAAGTCCATCCGAAAATGTCTGTATAGGACCGACTTGTTTAACAGTTTCAAACTGAGGATCAGCCGGAAACTTCCTGTCGGCTTCCTCACCAGAAAGATGTGTGGAATGATCCCTCGGGAGATTTGTAATGAGAACCCTATCCCGTACCCCTGGGATACAATCTTTAAGATGAACTGGCTGGACGTTATCCTTTCCCATTGTGGAAGGAACTCCCGCAGTCTTCCTCCCATGGGAATTAGCGAGTCATTGCAACTTACTGGCTTGCGAAGGAGGATTGAATAGGATACCTCCTTTGGTTTTTGCTTTCTGCGAACCCCAATTCCTTTTCTTTGTTTGGGGTCTGACTTCCCAAAAGCCTCAGGAGCGGGAACTAAAAAAGCGCTTGGGAGGCTGCTTCTTCCTTTTAACCGGGAAGGACTTCTTTTTGTCTGCAGTTCTGTCAAAAATAGAGCACAACTCTGGACCAAACAACAGGTCTCCTGTAAAGGGAACTCCACAGAGCCTGCTTTTGGAAACCGTGTCTCCTGGCCAGGTCTTTAGCCAGAGGGCTCTTCTGACTGAATTAGACAATGCAGCTGACCGGTCAATCTAATAGCCTCCACCGAGGCATCCGGAATATAAGAAATTGCATTGGAGAAAATGCCAAAAGGATTCCAGGATCTCTTGCTTGGATAAATCTGCCAAAATGTGTGCTTTAAGCTGGCTAAGCCAGTACTCCATGTTTCTTGCCACTCAGGTTGTTGCCATAGCTGGCTTAAGATTCCCCATAATGGCCTGCCAAGCCTTTTTGAGTAAGAGATCCATCCTTTTATCAACCATGGGATCCTTTAGCATCCCCATGTCCTCAAAGGCTAAATCCGTAGATCTTGACACCTGTGAAAAGGCCTCATCCAGTTTTGGCACCTTGTTCCACACTTCCGTTGGATCGTTTTCAAACGGAAAGCATTTCTTATGAGCTTTGGCGAAGAAAAGTTTCCTTTCAGGCTCCGATCATTCATTTCTGATTGTTTCAGAAATTACTGGGTGCACTGGAAAGGTTCGCCCCTTAGGTTCGGTGAGCCCGGCATACATGCGATCATGCAATGACAGCTCTTTCTTTCCTTCCTCTATTTTCAGTGTAGCATAAACTCTTTAACAAGCCATCTACCTGATCCAAAGAAAATTTATACCTAGAGGGGATATCCCCCCCTTTTTCGGAGTCCTCACTAGATTGAAGAGGGAATTGGTCCTCTTGTGAAGCAGGAATCAATCCTGTATTACGCAGTTGAGCCAATAGAGGATCTTGCAGAGAGTGAGGCAGATGTCTGACTAGGCTGGGGGTCCTGCAAAGATGAGCGAAAAGACTGGATAGTTGCATCTAGTTCCTTTTTAGCTGAGGCAATCAAATTCATACATGCAGCTGTAGCCTCCTCTTTATCTAGTGCATCAATGCATTCCTGGCACAGAGTTTTCTTCCGGCCTTCAGCTAACGTTGCTCTACAAAAAGGGCACCTTTTCTTGGACTGCAAGACAAAGATATAGCACAAAAGAAAAAAACCCTAAGTGAAACACATTCTCTTGCAAGACACCTAGGTGCACAAGGAAGTTAACCCAGCAGACTCCCAGTGCCCAGACAGGCCCCAGCCACCAGGGGGAAAAAGAGAAGGGAGATATAGCCCTATGGTAAACGAGCATCTGCTTCTTACCTGGGCTTTGCTGGTGCCTCCGCCTGTCCCCAGTGTAGTTGTGCCTGCCTCAAATTGCGGCTGAACTGCTCTCCACGTGTGGCTACTTGCTTCGGTTCCGGAATTGCACAGACGCATCTGCACCTGACCGGAACCGGAAATAGGCACCAGCCCCGGTCCTGCCCCTTCCCCCTGCTTCTGCAGCTGGAAGTGACGGTGCACGCCTGTCTCGTGGGGACCGCCCCCTTCCCGGATGCCTCACTTCCGGTTCTGGAGCTTGCCTGAGCCACCAAGATGGCGGCGGCGTTCTTCAGCAGGATCTCTGCGCACAGGCAGCGACCTCGGCCGGGACTCCCTCTCCTTACTGCCGCCTCCAGAAGCAGTCCCCACCACAGTACTGGCACATCTGGGCACTGAAGGGAGAAGAGGAGCCCGCACACCAAACATCTTAGGTGGCCTAGGAGGACCGATCTCCATGAGGAAAAATGGTGGAGGTAGGAACCCCCATCTCTCAGGACACCACCCAAGAGGAACCTGGCTCCCACCTGGTGTTCCCTCCTAGCTGGAGGAAACACAGACTGTCAGGTGGTGGAGGGAGCCTCCTTTTGAAGTTATGGTGGAAGGTGTTTCCTGTGAAGGAGGAGGAGCCACGATCTCTCAGGGTGCTGTCCTCAAAGAGAATTAGGGAAATACATCCTTTTTTGTTGCAGGCTAGTCTCATATCAAAAGTGAAGAGGTTACTCAACATACGAAAATTATCGTATGACAGAATACAACTTGAAGCGATGTAATGTATTGAATTGTTTTGTATGTATTCTTTAGTTTCCTAGCATGAGTAGTCTTGCTCTTATTTTTTTTTTTTTTTTTGGACGAAAACTGTACTAATTAAAATGAAAATCTGACATTTTGTTCATGTACGATAAAAAAATTGTATAGCCAGCACCTTGTTTTTGTCGTCCGAAAATTGGAATAGTCTGTTGAAAGCACTATTCTAACGATCAGAAAATCAGCAGTTCATTGGTCATAACAAAATTGAAAGTAAAATTTTGTATCGTGTGTATGGGCCTTAAGTCGGGGGTTGTGCAGCAAACACTTGTTGCAGCTGCCCTTTGTACAGAGTATGAGGCTGCATTGTTGTGCAATAACTTGTGTGCTTTAAAAAGCTCCACACATTCCCCAACCTATCGCCATAGTTTCAATAAAAGATTCATTCACCTTCCAAAAAAACACTACAATGCACAGGTCTAACATGAAGTGAAAAATGTTGACCAAAACACTTATATCACAGATAGTTCAGAAGCGGACAAAAGTTTCTACACGGATATTCTCCCAAGCACTGAGCAGCCAGTTGTCTGCCAGCACTACTACAGTGTGGCCCTCCTCTTAGAGGTTATCCATGGACACACACACACACAGCGGGGCAAAAAAGTATTTAGTCAGCCACCAATTGTGCAAGTTCTCCACTTAAAAAGAGGACAGAGGCCTGCAATTTTCATCATAGGTACACTTCAACTAAGAGACAGAATGAGAAAAAAAAAAATCCAGAAAATCACATTGTCTGATTTTTAAAGAATTTATTTGCAAATTATGGTGGAAAATAAGTATTTGGTCACCTACAAAAAAGCAAGCTCTCACAGACCTGTAACTTCTTCTTTAACCACTTCCCGACCAGCGCCGTAAATAGGCAGCGGTCGGGTTTGAGCGGCTCTACCGGGACATAGCCTGCACTTGCAGGCTATATCCCGGTATCATTTTTTAGAGCTGGCGGTCGGCTATCCAGGGGTAAAGACCGATCTGGCTCGGGAGCCGCTCGGTCGTTATCCCAGGGAGGCGGGAGGGGACATCCCCCCCTCCCGCCGCTCTTCTCCGGCCTCCCGTCCCACCGGGAGACCGGAGCGATGATCCGGCGCGTCCGCCAGCTGGAAGGAGACCTGACAGAAGCTGTAATCGGTTCCGATCGGGTCTCCTTCGGCAAATTCCGGAAGCGACGTCACTTCCTATTTACACGGCGGCTAACGGCGCCAATCTTAAAAAAATGACAGTATTCAGAATCGCTGTTTTTGGCAATCTGAATACTATGAAGTGCAAAGGAGGGATGAGGGCTCTTTTAGACCCCCCGGCCCTCCAAAAAGAGTACCGGTCACCATATATTACTATCACAAGGGATGTTTACTTTCCTTGTGATAGCAATAAAAGTGATCAGATTTTTTTTTTTTTTTAAAGCAACAGTGCTAAAAATAAATAAATAAATAAATTTAAAAAATAAAAAAAAAATAAATAAAAAAAATCGCTACCGTCCCCACGTGCTCACGCAGCAAAGAAACCGCATACGTAAGTCGCGCCCCGCATATGAAACCGGTGTTCAAACCACATGTGAGGTATCGCCGCGACCGCCAGAGTGTGAGCAATAATTCTAGCAAAAGACCTCCTCTGCACCTCTAACCTGGTAACCGTTAAAAATGTTTAAAGTGTCGCCTATGGAACTTTTTAAATACCGGACTTTGTCGCCATTCCGCGAGTGCGCGCAATTTTCAACCGTGTCATGTATGGTATCTATTTACTCGGCGTAACATCCTCTTTCACAATATACAAAAAAAATGGGCTAACTTTACTGTTGTCTTATTTAACTCAAAAAAAAGTAAAATTGTTCCAAAAAAATCGCGCTGGAAAGACAGCTGCGCAAATACCATGTGACAAAAAGTATTGCAACAATCGCCATTTTATTCCCTAGAGTGTTTGAAAAAAAAATATATATAATGTTTTGGGGTTCTAAGTAATTTTCTAGCAAAAAAAAATGGTTTTAGCTTGTGACCACCAAATGTAAAAAAGTGGCCCAGTTGGTAAGTGGTTAAGAGGCTCCTCTGACCTCCACTCGTTACCTGTATTAATTGCACCTGTTTGAACTCTATCAGTATAAAAGACACCTGCCCACAACCTCAAACAGTCAGACTCCAAACTCCACTATGGCCAAGACCAAAGAACTGTCAAAGGACACCAGAAACAAAATTGTAGACCTGCAGCAGGCTGGGAAGACTGAATCTGCAATAGGTAAGCAGCTTTGTGTGAAGAAAATCAACTGTGAGAGCAATTATTAGAAGATGGAAGACATACAAGACCACTGATAATCTCCCTCGATCTGGGGCTCCACGCAAGATCTCACCCCGTGGGGTCAAGATGATCACAAGAATGGTGAGCAAAAATCCCAGAACCACACGGAGGGACCTAGGGAATGACCTGCAGAGAGCTGGGACCAAAGTAACAAAGGCTACCATCAGTAACACACTACGCCGCCAGGGACTCAAATCCTGCAGTGCCAGATGTGTCCCCCTGCTTAAGACAGTACATGTCCGGGCCCGTCTGAAGTTTGCTAGAGAGCATTTGGATGATCCAGAAGAGGATTGGGAGAATGGCATACGGTCAGATGAAACCAAAATAGAACTTTTTGGTAAAAACTCAACTTGTCGTGTTTGGAGGAGAAAGAATGCAGAGTTGCATCCAAAGAACACCATACCTACTGTGAAGCATGGGGGTACAAACATCATGCTTTGGGGCTGTTTTTCTGCAAAGGGACCAGGACGACTGATCCGTGTAAAGGAAAGAATGAATTGGGCCATGTATCGTGAGATATTGAGTAAAAACCTCCTTCCATCAGCAAGGGCATTGAAGGTGAAACATGGCTGGGTCTTTCAGCATGACAATAATCCCAAACACACCACCCGGGCAACGAAGGAGTGGCTTCGTAAGAAGCACTTCAAGGTCATGGAGTGGCCTAGCCAGTCTCCAGATCTCAACCCCATAGAAAATCTTTGGAGGGAGTTGAAAATCCGTATTGCCCAGCAACAGCCCCAAAACATCACTGCTCTAGAGGAGATCTGCATGGAGGAATGGGCCAAACTACCAGCAACAGTGTGTAAAAACCTTGTGGAGACTTACAGAAATCGTTTGCCCTCTGTCATTGCTAACAAAGGGTATACAACAAAGTATTGAGATGAACTTGTTACTGACCAAATACTTATTTTCCACCATAATGTGCAAATAAATTCTTTAAAAATCAGTGTGTGTGTGTGTGTGTGTGTGTGTGTATATGTGTGTATATATATATATATATATATATATATATATATATATATATATATATATATATATATATATATCGGACCTTAAGTGGTTACACAAGCTTGTTTTAGATGCCATCGGTCAGCTCTTGACTGTACTGTAAAAAGCTATCTGGGCAGTTGTCTTGCCACCTGATCACTAAATATATATTTATTATATACATACATATACACATAAATGCATACACACACACAGCGGCAGGGTGGCTCAATTGCATGTAATCACATACCTGTACGTCATTTCGTGCAATAGACACTGTGGGCACACACGCGCTTTGGACAGAGGGGGAGCCAATCAGCAGGTTCAGCGGACTCGATGTCCGCCAGTCACCGGCGATCATTCCCCAGAGAGGCAGAACAGCAATCTGCCTATTTAAACAAGGCAGATAGCCGTTCTGACAGGGAAGGACAGATCTTCTGTTCCTGCTGAGCTCCCCCAGTCAGTCCATCCCCCACACAGTTAGCACCAGCTAGGTGCACACTTTTAACCCTTTGATCCTTTAACCCTTTTGTTAACTCCTTTCCTGCCAGTGTCATTAGTACAGTAATAGTGCATATTTTTAGCACTGATCCCTGTAATAATGTCACCGGTTTCCAAAAAAGTGTCAGATTTGTCCGCCACAATCCCACTAAAAATCTCAGATCGCCGCCATTACTAAGAAAAAAAAAAATCCCATAGTTTGTAGACGTTATAACTTTTGAGCAAACCAATATATGCTTACTGGGATTTTTTTTTTTTTACCAAAAACATGCAGCAGAATACATACGGGAGCATTTTATAGCAGAAAGAAAAAAAATATTTGCAGCTCTTTTGTTTATAGCGCAAAATATAAAAACTGCAGAGCAGATCAAATACCACCAAGAAGAAGGTTCCATTTGTGGGGGAGGAGACATTTTGTTTGGGTACGCATGACCGCGTAATTTCTGTTAAAGTGATATTAAACGTTCAGTTTAAAAAAAAAAACAAAAAAAAAAAACACATCATACTTGCCTTCCTCTGTGCAGCGGTTTTGCTCAGAGCGACCCCGATTCTGCTCTTCTGGGGTCTCCCAGTGGCGCTCCTGGCTCGTCTTTTGAGTGCTCCGTCAGGGAAGCATTTCCCCTGGGGGCACTCGTGCAGGCACGCTCCCGTGTCCTGCTGCTACGTCCATTGACACAGACAGCAGGACTCTGCCTCCTGTCACGAGACTTGATTGACAGCAGCGGGAGCTAATGGACCGAAGCCCACGGCCGGAGCTACTAGGCTCGTTACCGGCGCGGGGACGATTGGGCTCAGGTAAGTAAAAGGGGGGCTCTGGGGGGCAGCTGCAACAGAAAAGGTTTTTCACCTTAATGCATATGCATTAAGGTGAAAAGCCGTGAGGGTTTACAAACCCCTTTAAAGTAACACAATGTCGTATCTCAAAAAATGGCCTGGTCATTAACGGGGTAAAACCTTCTGGGGCTCAACTGGTTAACCTTTTCAGACACAATAGGTTAAAGGAGAATGGAAGCCTAAGCAAATAAACAGAACATTATGAAGTATTCTAAGCAGAGTTTTCAAAAAGGTCTTCACAAGAGGGTAAAAAAATTCTTACTATTTACTCTCTTGGTCTTGCTCACGAATCTTCTTTAAGACATTAATCTCTAGCAAGGCTGCTTCCCTGTACTTTTTCACATTACGTATTATTTTCAGAGCCACAGGAGTTTTGTCTCTGTAAGAAATAAAGACACAGTCAGCGGAATTACCAAACAGAACATTTTGATATCTACAGTACAGTGTGAAAGTTTTAGGCAGGTGTGAAGAAATGCTGTAAAGTAAGAATGCTTTCAAAAATATATATTTTAATGGTTTATTTTTTTTTTGTAATTCCTTTATTAGACGAGTACAATTTACATGTATAACAATCGGCATAGATATGCTATACAGTCAGACACCTGCAGGCATTGGGCCCAACTAGTCAAAAATGGGCAATCCCTTAACCAAACATTGTATAGACCCGGTAAAATAGCAATTCAAGGTTGTTCTGACTCATCATGGGATAAGCATCACATGTCCATGCCATTGTTTTTTAAACGAAAGAAGTACATGTCAAACAGTGCTACATATTTGGACATATAAATTATAAGGATCTCTAGCACCCCGATGGCCAGTTCAGTTATGGACACTGGTGGTTAATGGGTGGAATCTGATGGCGGAGCCCAACTATAACCCCAAAAGACAGGACCCATCTCCCAAGCAGGCTCCCGGAATGTGAGGGAGGGGAAGAAAAAA
>BLSH010078479.1:505682-508182 GCA_018402905.1 Glandirana rugosa | reverse complement strand
GCTGTACAAACTCCCACTGCACCCCTGTCCACCAGTCCCAGTCACCACGCAGAGAACATCAGTACAGCATGCTGCCCCTACTGTACAGACCCCTTCAAATCAGGGTGAGGCCATGGGAGGAACTGGTATAGAGACTACTGAAGCTGATGGAACCCACCAGCTCAGGCTCCCTCTGTTGGTCAGATTCACTGATGCAGCAGATTTGAACAACATCTTAAGTCCTTCACATACACGAGACGGGACCCAATATGGTGCCGATTCATCCAATGCTACACACCAAAACCTTTAGTCATAGATGACACGGGAGAGAGTTCACTTATATGGCACAGAATACTTGATATGTTGTCAGAGAGGAAATATGGGATGAGCACTATGGCTGCCCGTTTTGATCATAGAAGCTACAGTATGTGAAGTACAGGATTACAGTAAAGGGATATCAGATCACAATTATTTTGAATCTGTTTTCCAAACATGGTAAACGCGTACATAGAAAAGTGCACAAAGTATAGAATTAAATGAAATATCCTTTGATAGTGGATATAGTATATTTAAAATAAAAAAAATGTCCTTTAAGGAAATATATCTGTGGATATATATTAGAATTAGGGTGTGATACTGAGATTATCACTGGAGTATTAATTTCTGATATGTGAGAGTAATTAATAAAAATGTAAATATAACAAACCCATCACATCCAGTCCACCCATCCATGTTAGGATGGATGTCACCTGCAGCCAGCTGTTTTAGTTTTTGATCTGGCCGAGGGCTTTCTGTTCTGTCATATACAGATTGTTGGCACTTTTGTTTTGTTTTTATTTTAGTACAGAGGTAACAGTATGTGATAGGACAATAGTGAATGTTATGTATCGTTTTGAGTGGTGATTGTAATGAAGTGTGATACTTTAAAATACAACACTAATGATTGTTTTATAAGTTTTTTGTTAATACAGAAGTTTTCAAGATCTGTATGGGAAGAGGTTGAAATAGAAAAATCAATGGATTTGGTGATGTATAATTTTTGTGCAAAATGTTATGAACATACTATAAAGGTTATGGTGAATTATTATTGATAATTTTGATGAACGCCCTTTAATGAAAATCCACGTGGTGATTAATTAATGAGCTCACTTAATATGAATAGAAAAGAGTGCACTCTTATTAAACAACATGGCCATATGTTTTATGATTTATATGTGTTTATTGCTAACCAGTTGTTTATTTCTAGGAGGAAAATGTAATGACTGTTCACTAAGATCTTTCATTTTGTTTAGTTTCTAGATAGTGCAGAAAAGAGTGAAGCATCAATCAACCTGTCTGATATGGTTTGATGTCCGAGAACTAAAGATGAAGATTACAGCACACACTGACAGTTTGCATCACCATACTTGTTAACATTTAGTTTATTTATGTAAACATTAATATCAAAACCACAAAGAAGGGTGAGATTGTAATGCAATCCACCAAGATCCCAATAATTTCCTTCCTAACACTGATTGTGACACCCACAGCCCACCTCCAGGTAGGACAGAGTAAGGGCAGGAAAATTCTTTTGACGTTGGCCCCATTTTCCTGCACCCCCTACAAGGTCACTCTGAAGGCATGGACAAAACCTGCGTACCATAAACAGTATCCTTTAAGCAAAATAAAAGGAGTAAGGTATTGCCCCAGTGGTAGCTACAAATTTGTACAGGATCTGTGAGCCATAGGTTAACTTGTGGTCTCCATTGCCCCAATAGTGCCAGATGTGCCATCACTCATGTCCTCCATTCCATCCGATGCAGAGTGTTTTACAGTGATTAACCTGGTAAATGTTTTTTTTCGTCCCTGTGGATAAGGAGACACGGCCAATCTTTGCCTTGTGTTTAAAGAATTGCCAATTTATCTCGTATAGAATGCCCCAGGGCCACGTGGACTCACTTGTAGTCTACTTGATTGTGCTCCAGGCCACACTGAGGTCCTGGACTTCCTGTCATGGTTCGGTCCTACTACAAATCAGGCAGCCGGACAGAAGGACAGTGTGTATCTCAAACTGTTGTTTACCTTGGTTTTGTCCTCACAAAAGGAGAAAGGAAAGTCAGTTACAAGAGAGCTGCGGCTCTCATGGGTCTGCCCCGCCCATTGACCAAGAAGGACATGCTGTCAAACTCTATGTGTGACAGGAAGACAGGCCGACGGACTAAACATCATCCTGGCTTGGTACTGTCCTTCAGGTCCTGGAGTCACACCGGACCTCGTGTTAGTTCATCTGATGTTCACTCAGGTGCACCGGGACCCCGTAAGATATGCTCTATTTAACCGTTAAGAAATTTGTGTTCCGTTTCTAACCGGCACAGAGGAATAGGTGTCCCTGCTTTTTTTTGTAAATGGTCCAATTAGTGACATTTTGTGAGACGTAGCCTACCTTACCTCCTGTACTCACTACCGTGTAGACCGTGATAACCCCGTTACCTCTGGTGTTCAATTGGATACCGAGTGTCTAGGACATGTTTAAACATCGATG
>BLSH010078479.1:491743-505252 GCA_018402905.1 Glandirana rugosa | reverse complement strand
CAGACATATGCCACGGACATAGATTGGAACAATGCAGGTGTGCGGATGAGCCCTAATTCTGGACTTATCTACCAAGAGGGGAGACCATGCATTCCAGGCCTCCCTCCTTGTCAAGGGCATATGTCTCCAGATGCATCATATGTATCAGAAAAAAAGGCAAAACATGAACACCTTATATACCTAACACCACCGTTCACTCACCTACAGATAGACTTTACACATATGCCAAAGGTGGGTAAGAAACAGGAGTACCTTTTGGTGATCGTGGATATGTTTTCATGATGACCTGGGGTCTTTGTAACCACAGGAGAAGATGCCAAAGCAGTTGTAAAAAATTCTTACACAGGAGATTATTCCCAGGTGGGGATGTCTGCTCTAGATTAACTCAGACAATGGCCCTGCGTTTATGGCCAAGATCTGCCAAGACCTGGTAAGGACTCCTAGAATTGACTAAGTTTCACATACCACATCACCCCCAGAGTTCAGGAATAGTGAAATAGGATGGTAGAAAGAGGGGACCTAGATCTAATCCAGGAGGAATACATGAGAAAACGTATTGAAACTTTGGACAAAGTTGAAAGAAACGTTGCTTGCACCTCTCCTTGTTCTTCACAGGTACCAATGCACCCTTTCCAGGTCGGGGACCAGGTCGTGATCCAGAGAGCGCCCAAGGGATGAAAGCCACAGGAACCCCCATTTGGACCAGCCACAAGAGTGGTGGCCATCACCAGGACAGCTATCCTTACAGAGGAATCCCCTAACCGGATCCATGCTAGTCGTGTGAAAAGGGTGAACCAAGCACCCAAGAAGCAAGATAAAGACAAGAGAGTGAAAGAGGTGGAAAAGTCTCAGAAAAAGATGACCTCGCTTATCTCACCACAGACTTTTGGGGAGGCCTTGTGCCTTCTAATGGTGCTCCTCCTCTTGATCTTCCTTCCAGTTTGGATAGTAACTGACTGTATATATCACCCTGAGGACTTAGGCCTCATAAGGCCAATATCTGGAGAAAGCCCTAAGACTGTCGCTGTAATGAACAATGCTACAATTGAGAGACACTGATGAGCCCTCAGATGTGTTCCATGGAAAAATGCTTTTGCTAAAATTTAAGTACACTTATGCAAAGGTTTGACAAATGCCCAATGTTATTGCCCAACATAGAAAGGAAGTAGATAAACTACAGCAGGCAGCTAGAAATGTCACCAAGAACTGGAGCCCCTTTATTGAAGGAGGTTTTGGTTTCGGAGGATTCTTTTTCTGGTTAAAAGATATTGTACTCACAGTCATAATGAATTTGATCCTCGCCCTGATACTTTACTTATGCTTTAAATGCTGTATGTGTGTAATGGAGAAGGCTAGCAGATCCAAAGATGTATTGCCTTATGTAATGTACATGGAAAATTATGAGATAGCCAAAAAGAAATCATGTGCATGATTTAAGAGGGGAAGTGAAGTAATATGAAGTAATTTGCTATACCTGTTCAGTTCCATTTTGTTTTACAGCAGCCATTTCAAACTAGTTAAAAGTTTTGTATAGAAGTTCTCACACACATTTCTCACCAGATAAGCAAGTTTGAGCAAAACATGTTATTTCCCCGAAATGACGCTTATACATCTGCTAGCCAAGGTCCATTCTCGTCATATATTTTGACTATCATTTCTGTTATGGTCTTCATTGCATTGTTATGAGAAATGTTTCATCTTGTTATGTATTTCTGATTAGCAGAAAATAACTATATAAACTGGGAGAATAAAAGCACTAATCAGATCTTTTCTGAACACCACCACTGCCTGTCTTGTGTCTGTTCAACCGAATCGATCTCCAAGCTCGCTGAGACGAGGACCAACCTGGGCAGGGCTATCAGTCTATCTGACCTATGAAAAGGGTACCCCAACAAACAGCCAACCAGATAACAGGAGCTCAACACAGAACTGGAGTCCAACCTGAATACACCCAAAGAGGGGAGAACCCCCTAAAAGTAGCCTGCAAAAGCTTGCGGCCAAAAGAAACATCCGCAGATGCCAGCGCATCCACTTCGTTGAATGTTGTGAAAGGTTACACAAAACAACCAGGTGGCCGCACAGTAAAACTGACGGAAGACCCAGAAACACTAGCGCCGTAACAGGGAAGAAGGAAACCAACCCGACAGAACCGGCCAGAGTCAACAGTCTGATCCATCCAGAAATGGTCGCAGAAGAACCAGACTCCCTTTCTTGGCCTGTCCAAGAGCACAAACAGTGAGGCTGACCCTGAGAAGACTCAATGGCTGCCAAAAACACTGAAAAAATACCAGAACCACATCCATGGCATTTAAGGCAAACGCCATAGGAAATGTTGACCAGGGCACAAGGCAACACCCTGTCCTATTCAAAAGGGATCAGAGGAAAGAGCAATGAGCAAGGGTGAAAGAAACCACCTCATCCTTGTGGGACGGAAAGGTGTACGACAAGATAACGCCATCAGTTTCAACACCCTGCAAGCAAAGGCGATAGCCACCCAAAAAGGTCACCTCCTGAGACTGAGTAGGCAGGAGAACCAGCCGAATATTTTTGAAAGGAGGCATCTGTAGACCCGAAAGCATCAAGTTCAGAGCCCACAGCGGTAGAAGAGACCGCACCAGTGGAAACAGACTTCGAACCCCTAAACAAAAGATATGCCCCCATGTAGTGCGAGACTAAGGGACGCTGCAGAAGACTGCCAAGGCTGACAGCTGGCCCTTGATGTACTCAACGTCCATTTCTGTTCACCCCCCCAGGACGGAAGGTCAGAATCGGAGCCACCGAGAAGGAACGAGGGCTAATGCCCAACGACTCACCAGGTTATACGCTTTTTACATCCGGTGGTGGATCTACCTAGGAGGTAGGCTCCCTATTCTTCAGCAGGATAGGAAATTCAGCACCTGGTCCATCACAGCCAGGCCAGCAAAACCAGCGACTGTAGAACAGGATGGGAGATTGGCCCCAGGGACAGTAGATCCTCCCTGAAAGACAGTTGTCAAGGAACGTTGGCGACCAGGCACACCAGGCCGACGTACCAAGACCCGCAAGGCCAATCCGGGTCCAAACGAATGACCGGAATCCCTCCAGCCCTGATCCTGCATGGAAGCCGCATTAAAAGGGGCCACCAGAGCATTTGAGGTGCCCACCGCAGGCACCCAACCTTGCCAGAAGTTCCGGTACCGGCCTGTTCAGCAGGGGCGCAAACGGATCTACCTCGGGTCTCCCCACCAGACACATCCAATGAAACACTGCCTGGTGAAGGGAACGCCCTGTGGTCCAACTGTGCAGACAGACATTTCGCCTGCCAGTATTGCACCCTTGGAATGCATACACCGGAGATGTCCCGAACAAAACGCTCTGCCCACCTGAGGATCCTGGCTACTACCAGGGCTGCCAACACTATTTGTTTCGCCCTGGTGAGTGACATAGGCCACCTCTGTTGCAACCTTCAACTGGATCCGCACTGGGAGCCCCCGGGGTCGATCCGTCCATGATCCAGACGTAGACTAATCACCCGAAGTTCCAGGATATCAATCGTTAGTCTGAAATTCTCTACGGTCTGAAGTTCTTACGGTGCACAGAATCGCCAGTTGAAAAAAACAATATCTGGATGATGCCTGCAGCTGCTCAAAGTCAAAGTCCAGGACGTCCCAGGGCGTACCTTGGGCAGGAAGTGGTTAAGAACTATCTTCAGAGTAAACAAGGAGTCGTGGAAATTATTGTTTGGCCCCCACAGAGCCCTGATCGAAACATTGAGTGTCTGGGATTACATGAAGACACAGAAGGATTTGAGGCAGCCTACATCCACAGATCTGTGGTTAGTTCTCCAAGATGTCGAACAACCTAGCTGACGAGTTCCTTCAAAAACTGTGTGCAAGTGTGCCTAGAAGAGTTGATGCTGTTTTGAAGGCAAAGGGTGGGCATACTAAATATTGATTTTGATTTCTCTGTTCATTTACTTTCCATTTTGTTAATAAAATAAACTATTAACACTTTCTGAAAGCATTCCTAATCTACAGCATTTTTTCACACCTGCCTGAAACCTTTACTCAGTAATGTGTAAAAAAAAAAAAAAAAAAAGTCTGACATCATAAAAAAAGAAAAAGCGACATTGTCGGTACAAACCTGTCACGATCCAGGCACTCTACCACTTTACCAAACGTTCCCTCACCCAGATTACCAACAATTTCATCTGAAAGACATAATCAATTATGGATTTTAAACACAGTAGTAAAAAATGAAATGCTGCAGCAGACCAGGCACCTTCTTCACTGCTAGGCAGATTTCTAGAGTCCATCTATTCCATTACTATAAAGTGCTGCTGGAAGCATTTACCAACTATTAACAACTGGCATGCTACTGAAGAACCCAAGAGATAATACAAACTATTACTTTCTCCCAAAAAACAGTAGAGGTGGAAAAAACATCTTTCTATGTAAGGCAAAAAAAGAAAAGAAGAAAAAAGCAAATGCTTGCTGCTGTCTCTAATGCCTTTCAAACAAGGGTAGAAATTTTTGTACATTATCTGAACATTTTTTGCAAATGCACCGTCTGTGTACTGCTTCCTTTGTTAAAACTTTAATATACTTAAGTAAAAGAAAAAGCAACTGCTATTGATTACAAATAAATGCATACAGATACCCTTTCAGTTTAAAGTATAACTAAAAGACAAAACTTTTTTTCAGGTCTGGATAGAGAGAGGAGATTGATTAGAATGCCCGTTAGGGTTTTATTGCTGCCTGTACCATTAGGGAGAGTCACCCTCTTTCTGTATCCTGTTTACCATTATCATTGAAAGTAAAAGAAAATCCCAAATTTTGTAATATAGGGGAAATCTTCCAATGGGGATCCCCAATTTTCAGGGATTTCCTCTCACTCCTCCCTTTTGCCTATAGGACAGGAACTGAAGGTGAATCTCCCCAATGGGACAAAGATGGCTAAAATAAACTTTACAGGGGTTATAACCAGCCCTACGGTACCTGCATTAGCCCCAAAACTATAGTAACTGCATGAGATAACTGATATACCTGCTCAGCAGGAGCTCTGCACAGTAGTGAAGGGAATGGTCTGTTTCAAACATATACTGTGCAACAGGCTCTCACTATGCATTAGTCCACCCTGTAGTTCTATAATAGGGAGAGAAACAGAGGGTACAGCTTGGGAGAGTAGAAGGGATAAAGATTTTACGGAAGAGGAGTCAGTACATCTCTCCAGGATGCGATCTCCAGTCCGGCACAACAGGTGCCCTTCCTTGTCATCTTCTACATTCTGGCTGCTCTTAGCACTTCGCTGGCTCTTCTGTAGACCCAAAAGCCACAAGGTGTAGCGTCCATTTCCATTAGAAACCGGGGAGGTGGTTACAATTGGAAGACACAGGTCCAAGTCGGTGTAGATTGAGAGGTGTGCAGTCATAAAAACATAGAATGATAGGGGATATTGCAAAGGGAGACGTGCAGGTTAGAGACGGCTCAAAACTGAAGCCGATCTGAATTAAAAAGAATAAAAAGTAACATCTACACAAACTAACCTTTTTATTAAAAAAAATAAATATAAAAGATAAAACAAACATACATGTGTGTAAATACTGGGACTGACATGCATTACAGGTTACAAGATTTAAAATCTAAAGTACACATAACAAAAAAGGAAAACAGAAGTGTTAATCCTCAAAATAGGTGGCAGTTAAGCAGTTCCGTGAAATCTCACCTGAATAAACCAAAGCTCAGTAATTACAAAAAGTAGCAGGAGTTTGCCAAGTACATTAGTGGCCATGCTATGATGGAACTAAAAATTTAGCTAATGAGTAACTGTTTTCTTTGTACAGGCAAAAGGCAGTGCTGATAGCGGATTCTGCTATAGGGCAATATTTTAATAAGAGAGTCAAAACCAGCAATTTTCAATTACTCAAAAGCATCATGAGATGCTAAAACATGATATAATTGCACTGTTCCTCATGATGAAAGTATGGAAGTAGATTAGTAGTAACTACTTGTTACAAATAATTTTGTAACTCTACAATTCACAAAAAATGTATTAGTGGTTGCATATCACTCACCCATGTCCTCTATACTCACCGAGGAGGAGTAGCTGCCTGACCTAGAGCGGCGTCTGCGAGAGGCTCCATGATTAGGTTTTCCAGTCTTTGCTTTCCCTACTGCATAAGACTGTCTAAAGTAATTTTCACTTTGAGATGACAGACTGCCAGTGACACTAACTTCTTTGGATCGTGCCTTGTAAGACTTCGTCCTACAAGTTTCCTTCCTGAAGATTGAAAAAAAAAAAATGGCTTAGTCACTTATGTACCTACAAAGGAGTTACAATCCCATTCTTAGTTCTTAGAATAAAAAGTGGTTAATATGCTACCCAGTGACACAGGAAATGTGTCTTTGCAAAAGCAAATAAAAAAATGGTCACAAATAAAATGTCGGCACCTAGGTCCTGCATGTACCTTTGACATCTTCATGAGTAAGAGGTGTTCTGGTATGCAAATTTAGTTTCTCCTTAAAAGAAGAAGTCCTATGGATCACAGAAGGGTAATTCGTTTTGCATTCTTGTGACCCCTTTTTAGCAGACTGAAGTCCACTCTCTGCTGACGCAACGGATATCCATCCTGGTACCATGTCACCCCGACAATGAGTCAGGATAAGCCAGAGGCCTGGACTGACACCAGTCTTAGCTTCTCAGTGAGCCACTGAGAGCCTGAAACGGCCCGCTCCGCCCCTCCACAGCTCAGCGCTCCAGAGAGCAAAGAAGAAGAGCAGAGACTGACAGTCTGCAGCTCCCTGCTCACGGAGCTGTGAAAATTGAGCCACCTGCGATATTCGATCGCTCGGTTTTCAGTGCAGAGGCGCCAGGGTACCGATGCTGCATCCACCTAGGTAAGAATTAATGGGGAAAAAAAAAAGAAACCCATACTTTTCTTTTCATGAAGCTGAACTCTAGCCTCCCACATCTCACTATTGGTTCATCACTTTGATTGATAGATTCACTGATGAAGAGTGAGGTTACAGAGGTTTAAAGGTGCAGGACCGCCTGTTTAAAAAACAAAAAACAAGGGCAGGAATAGAATACCGCCATTGTTAAGAAATAGGAGCACTTCCAGAGATGACTCTCCTGCTTGTTTATTCTAAGTCAGATGCTCACTGGATAGTAAAGCCAGCATCCAGAGCACCTTTAATAACCAAGGCAACAATGGCAGCTGCCATATTTCTATCCTCACAGGCTACCTTTGCCAACTTGATCCCAATCATGTGCTGAAATGATTAAGGAGCTTATACCACTTCAATAGATATTTGCTCAAATGTATGGTTATCTGTAGCTATACCATGCCATCCAATAATACCTCATACTCACAAAGTTTCCAACTACCCAAGTGACTGCTTATACACGACACAAAAAAAAAAAAGGTATCTGGCTTTGCTTATGGTGGAATTACAATTTCCTTGATACATGGAATTCCTGGCTGCAATATGAATGTCCTGAATGCAGTCATCAATGGATTGAACAGAATGATTTGGAGACCATGCCAAGGATGGGATTCCCTTTTACCCTACCTCCTTCTCTACTACATTACTCTCTCCTCCACTCCTCCTCTCTTCTCATGCTTCCTTTTATAATTTAGTAAAAATGCCCTCTCCCACTTTGATATAGCCTTTCTTATCCAGCTTGCTTACAGTAGACTTACCACAGTACCACATTTGCGGAAGGGTTGGGGTGGAAGCAGGTACCTGCTCCCATTTTCACTCAGATCGCCTAAAGCCCCCCCAGCTTTCTGGGACAAGTCACAGAAGCCTGCTGGACCATTCAAAAAGCGCAGAGCGGCTCACGTATGCGCAGTAGGAAGTCGGCTGTGAAGCCGCAAGCTGTCACAGCCGGCTTCCCACACTAAAGACACCAGCGCCTGGAGACTGGTGAAGAACTAGTCTGGGTGAGGATGGCGCTGGATCCCTGGACAGGTAAGTGTCCTTTTATTAAAAGTCAGCAGCTACTGTAGTTGTAGCTACTGACTTTACTTTTTTTTTTTCCTAGAGTGAAGAACCTCTTTAACCACTTGACCTCCGGAATATTTACCCTTCCTGACCAGGCCATTTTTTGCGATACGGCACTGTTATTTTAACTAACAATTGTGTGGTCATGGGCTATTGTACCCAAAAAAAATGTATGTCCACAAATAAATCTTTCTTTTGGTGGTATTTGATCAACTCTGCGTTTTTTATATTTTCACGCTATAAACAAACAAAAAAAAAAATACCGTAAATTTTGGGTTTAAAAAAAAAAAAAAATATATATATATATATATATATATATATATATATATATATATATATATATATATTTAATATAAAACACATACAATAAAAAAATTGAAAATCAAAATTTCTTCATCAATTTAGGCCAATATATATTCTGCTACAGAATTATGGAAAAAAAATCCCAATATGCGCATATTGATTGGCTTGCTCAAAAGTTATAACGTCTACAAACTGAGATATTTTTATTTTACTAGTAATGGCGGTGATCAGCGACTTCTAGCAGGACTGCGAAACTGCGGCGAAACTGACACTTTCTGGGGACCAGTGACATTATTACAGTGATCAGAGCTAAAAAAATATGCACTGTCAGTGTACTGACACTGGCAGGGGTTAACATCAGAGGCAATCAAAGGGTTAACTGTGTGCCTAGCTACTGATTTTGTGTAAGGCTGGAGGTACTTTTACTAGGGGAAGGCATAGATCCATGTCCCTGCTTGGCAGGAACACGGGATCAATGCCTTCCCTACTGACAGAACGGCGATCTTCCTTGTTTACATAGGCAGACTGCCGTTCTGCCTGTGTACTTAATCAGCGGGTGCTGGCAGACATCAAGTCCGCGGTACACGCTACTAGGCTTCCGCTGGTGGCACGCTCCCTACCCGGAAGAGCCGGATCACATATATAAATGTGATCCGGCACACAGCTGCTGCTCAGTAGCAGTAAAACTGCTATAGGGCGGTCAGCAAGTGGTTAATATCTTGCTCAGTTTCCACTTGTTTTCAGTTCAACTGTATAAAATGTCCTGATTTGCTAGCCTTGTTTCCATAACACAGGCCTCGACAAACCCCGGGCGCCAGGTCGCCATGGCGACCAGAAATCGCGCCCTGGCGAGTGACTACCGTTCCTTCTATCACTATGTTAAAACAACCTGTCAGATTCAGGGAGAGCCAAGAGCCATTTCTCTGCTTAATCTAACAGCTGTTAAACTTGGCCCTGCCTGGAATAGTTGTTGATAGTTAGAAGAATAAAGGAACAAACAATGTATCTTCTTCTTTCAAAGCAATTATCTCCGGGCTGTATCAGGAAAGTTTAACCATTTAAAAACTAAACCCTTTCTCACATTAGTGGCTTACAAATAAATATCCAGTAATTTCTGCTAGAAAATGACTTGGAACCCCCAAACATTATATATTATTTTTTTAGCAGAGACCCTAGAGAATAAAATGGCGGTTGCTGCAATATTTTATGTCACATGGTATTTGCGCAGCAGTCTTTTGGCAAAAAATACACTTTTAATGAATAAAAACAAAACTAAACAGTAAAGTTAGCCCATTTTTTATTTTTTTTTGGTATAATATGAAAGATGATGTTACACCGCGAGAAACGTGACCTTTATTCTAAGCAACAAAATTGTGATAAAGCCCTGAGTACCATCAACAATTACCACTCTATGTGCAGCTGGGCTCCAGTATTTCATGGTGACCGGAAACCCACCAGAGCAATGAAAAGTCACTGTGGGGGACACACATGTAGGCAGGAAGTGGCTGCAAAGAGGCAGCATAAGATCAGCAGCGCTGGAATACTTTTCACCTTTTTTTTGTATTTTATTTACAATGTCACTAAGGCTTTGTTTAGATGTGCAAGTTGGGTGGTAAAAATGTGCAGTAGAGACATGTTTTTGCCACCCTTAAGCTCCAGCAGCAGATGAGGGTGTTTAACATGCCGCAGTCACTATGCATTCGGCATAATAAGGAGTTTCCCCCATAACAGTTTTTTAGTGTCACTCTTTCTGGCCAGCCTATAACCCTGATGTAACGGTGGAGTTATTGACTGGCTGCTCTGCTGTGAGTAAGTTAGGGGCGCAAATTACTTGTCTTACCCCGGGGGGCGCTGACAACCTAACACTACGCTATAAAAAACTGGCTCCTAACTTTTTTAGCTGGCTCCTAGATTCAAGGCAAATTTGTCAAGCCCTGCCATAACACATCATTTAGCTTAATACGTAGTCTTATTATAATGAATATATCTATCTATTCTATAACCACAAATAATCAAAGTAGTATTGAGTTTATGAATCAGACAAATATTTGCATCTTTAGATTACATGATTGTTTTTCTTTATTGCGCCATTTTCTCTAACCCTGCATAGGAATGCAGAATTTAGATGCGTCACCTTTTACAACATACTATTTACATTGTGTACTGAATAAGACGACTGTAATCAAACACTCAAAACAATCAGTTCCATCCCAAGAATATAAAGGAGTAAGGTTTCTAAATTCCAAGTAAAAACTTCTATTATCCATATTCCTGTTGGCAGTTCATCATGACAAGTTTTGGAGCATCATGGTTAAATCAGGTTTCAACTGATTGAAAAACCTGAGCTACCATCCTTAAATTGGAAAACATTTGCATATCTAAGGACTATTATGAAGAGATGAACACTATATGTACCCCCTGGAACGGGACCTGTGTGGTGATCTCCGATGCTCTTGATGTCTATATCTATCATTGTGTTCCCAGCTTGGGGACCGTCTCCTTCGTTTCCATTCGCGAATCTCTTCAGGACTTCGGAACCTTCTCTTGTGATACATCTGACAGACCGAAAGCACAACATTAGGAAAATACACAAATGGGGACATCTTTGTTTTTTTATTCAAAAACAATAAAATCTGTACAGAGACTACAGCAGTCAATGTCAGGCTTACCATTTTCCATTCTAAAAAATTGCGGTTCAGGCTGCCAATTTTGCTTGGTACTACTCATAATGTGACTACTAAGCACAGTCTGTAAATGCCAACCAATGCGGACACATTGAGCAAACTAGTCACCATTTATTACCATATTTAAAAATGGCCATTAACATTCCTGAAATACAAAAACATTTATGCAGTTCACTAGAACTCAACATACGAGCTAAACTTCTGACTTCAGGGAAATATATTTTCTTAGATGACTGACTAAAGCTCTTTTCCAGCCAAAACTGCTTTTGAGTTTTGTACAGAGGAGGGCAAGGGTTCGAAAATTGATCAAGTTTATCATGCATTCTGTACCAGTGTTGGGGCGGATGACACAGGTTTTGACTGCTACCCTTTTGATTGGAGTGGAGTACTAATATACTTGTTAAAGCTCAACTCGGGGCAAAGAAAAACAAAAAAAAGTTTTCCCATGCAGTGAGGTTGTGCCCGCACTGCACGGGTCAACTACTCGTTTTGTCTAGATGTGAGGAGAAAGCTTATATTCACCCAATCCTTCATTCCACCAGAAATTTGCTCCACCCCACTATCCAGTGGTAGACTGTTACTGGTCTATAGAGCTTGATGACGTCAGGAACAGTCCGCAACTCAAGACCACTGTTTCCCAAGGGTGCCAGACCAGTCTTGTGCTGTGAAGGTCAGAGGAATAGGCAAGTAAATCTCTTTACTCTCCCCTAGGCAAAAACATGCAGTTAACCCGTGCATTGCGGGCACAGCTCCTCTGGAAAAACTTTTGCCCGGAGATGGGCTTTAACATTAAGAAACACAATGCAAGCTACCCCATACACCATTGGAGTTTTTAGGTCCATGGAAGGAAGGGATATGTAAGATTCTCTAATTCTTCAAAATAATGTGGACTCTATATGAAGGCATTAAATATATAGGCAGAGGAATATGCAATGATATAGAATAGGTCGAGTGTGTCTATAATGATCATTGCTGAAACACAATTCAATGCATTGTGTATGTGTTTGGGTGGCATTCAAAATATATGGCCATGTATATACACGGCACAGTGGAGTGATTGCTTCTTACTTAGGATCTATATAAAATGGATAGGCTGCTATTACGTTGCACATCACAATGTGTTGTGGTACATATATGTTATTGCAGCATGTAAGGTTGTAAACAGGGGCAAAAAAAACAGGAAAAAAAAAAAAAAACCCACAATTAACAGTTAATCATTAGTCATATCTTGATTTGGTCAAGTTAGCCAACTCTTCCCCTGCAAACTTCTTACATGCCCGATTCCCTCTCACTTGCATCTGATTTTGATGTTCTGTAGGCTTGGTAAGCATGGCATAATTCAAAACCAAATTTTAAATATTTTGCAATATATAGAATACAGCTCACATCCTGTGTTTGCTATACGTTGCTGAACAAAACAATTAAATAAAATCAAAATACTCAACTGTTCTCACAGTAGAATAAAAAGGAATCTGAACTTCATTCCTCAGCTTGTGTGTTGGTATTTTTTAAATCAACAAATCTAGAAGGGAGGGAAAAACAGAAGCGATAGGTGAATCATTTAAATCCACTGAGAGCAAGTTACTGAACAGTCCCTCCCACCCCCACTTGCACGGTCTTATTATAAAGTATTAGCGTGCCCTTATATGGGAATTAAGAGGGTCATCCACTGCACATCGTAAATCTGAATTCAATGATGCATGCCCCTGCAAACCTACTGCAGTGTTCAGTTTAGAAAAAGGGAGCTCCCAAAACAGAGTAAGGGCTAGTTTACACTTGCTTCGGCTTCAACGCTCATTAACCACTTCAGCCCCGGAAGGATTTCCCCCTTTAGGACCAGAGCACTTTTTGTGATTTGGCACAGCGTCGCTTTAACTGACAATTGCACGGTCATACGACGTTGTACCCTAACGAAATTTGCGTCCTTTTTTTTCCCACAAATAGAGCTTTCTTTTGGTGGTATTTGACCACCGCTGTGTCATTTCTGATAAACAAAAAAAAAAAAAAAAACACAAAAAAAAAAAAGTTTTACTTTTTGCTAAAATACAAATCCAAAAAAAAAAATAAAAATAAATAAAAATAATTATATAAAAAAAACATTTTTTTTCATCGTTTTGGCCGATTTATATTCTTCCTCATATTTTTGGTAAAAAAAAAAAATTCGCAATCAGCAATTGGTTTGCGCAAAAGTTGCCGCTTTTACGGATGATGAGAATTAATTTCTGGGTTTTTTTGGTTTTTTTTTTTACTAGTAATGGCGGCGATCTGTGATTTTTAGCGGTACTGCGATATTGCAGCAGACATGTCAGGCATTTGACACTTTTTTGGGACCAATGACATTTATACAGCGATCAGAAATGTAATTGTCCACTGATTACTGTACAAATGTCATTGGCTGTGAAGGGGTTAACCTGGGGGGGGGGAGATCTAGGGGTTAACGGTGTTCACTGCATGTGTTCTAACTGTGGGGGGGGGGGGGCAGGGTTATGGGCATAAAAAAAAAAAAACCTAAACATAAAATCGTTTTTCATTTTGAA
>BLSH010078479.1:480870-491733 GCA_018402905.1 Glandirana rugosa | reverse complement strand
CCCCCCCCCCCCCCCCCCCCCCCCCCCCCCCCCCCCCCCCCCCCCCCCCCCCCCCCCCCCCCCCCCCCCCCCCCCCCCCCCCCCCCCCCCCCCCCCCCCCCCCGGGTTATGGGCATAAGAGATCTCACTGATCCCAGTGACAGGGATCAGTATATCTCCTATGCCCGCACTGACAGAGCGGGGAGCCGCCGTGTTTACATCTGCGGTTCCCCGCTCTTGGGCTCTGGCAGCTCATCGTGGCTCGCTGGTGGACATCGGGTCCGCCCAAGTCGCGGACACACTCCTCCGGAGAGTGGTGGGCACGCGCGCGCCCCCTAGCTGCCACCCCGCGAATCGCCATTTACGGCGATTCGCGGGACATGTCCACACTGCCGCTGTTAATATACTGCGCGCGGTGTGGAAGTGTGTTTTTGAGGCTTCAGCGGTGCTTCTAAGAGGCTTCAGTGAGGCTTCAACAAGGCTTTAATGATGCACTTGTGAAGCCTTGTTGAAGCTTGGTAAACTCCCTGTGTGTTTGTTGATATCTCACACCTGCAATTTCTCCAAAACAAAGCGAAGCTGAATTACAGCCTCTGAAAAGCCGCAGGTGCTTCAGGCAAGCTTCAAACAAGCTTTGTCATAGACTTCTATGGAGGCGCTGGAGCGACTTTGAAGCCTGGCTAAAGTTACATGGGGTATAATTTTTGACGCAAAGCTGAAGCACAGCTTAGCCACGGTAAGGTGTAAACAGGACTGTGAGCTAACCATTTAGTGACAGGGGCTTTGACTGGCGTTAAGGGAGCTTTAACAACGCCTGTCCTACGCCCTGTTTTGAAGCAAGTGTAAACGAGTCCTAAATAGATATACACTCCTTTTTTTTCAAATCAAGGTATTTCCCCTCACTATAAAGCAAATATTTCTCTTTGGTCCATTGATGGATGCAGCCAGATCACTAGAACGAGCATAGAGGTAGACCGATATGGGTTTTTCTCTGGCCGATGCCGATATTTAGAAATCAGGGCGGCCGATGCACGATGCAGATTTTTTTGGGACGATAGGTTAGATCAATTTTTTTTTCCCTTCATCTCATAAAATCTAACAGTTAATTGTGCTCATTGTATGTATATGGTTCATTTAAGAGCCATTTCAATACAGCATATACCAGTGCCCATTTCAATACAGCATATACCAGTGCCCATGAAATGCAGCATATACCAGTGCCCATGAAATGCAGCATATACCAGTGCCCATGAAATGCAGCATATACCAGTGCCCATGAAATGCAGCATATACCAGTGCCCATGAAATACAGCATATACCAGTGCCCATGAAATACAGCATATACCAGTGCCCATGAAATACAGCATATACCAGTGCCCATGAAATACAGCATATACCAGTGCCCTTGAAATACAGCATATACCAGTGCCCATGAAATACAGCATATACCAGTGCCCATGAAATACAGCATATACCAGTGCCCATGAAATACAGCATATACCAGTGCCCATGAAATACAGCCCGACACAGAGCGATTCACAGGGGGGTTTCAAATTAACCCGCCCCCACACGCAATCCACATATTCAGGGTTTTCGTCTAGCACTTAGGATGTAGAAAACCTTTCTGCAGTTTTCATTATCGGGAACATGCACAATATTTTTTCTAAATTTCCGTGTATAAAGTTGCACTTCATTCAAGGTTGTGCATTGCAATGACTTGCATTGTCATCCAATGCACTGTGGAAAAAAAAAATCCATGTCTGCATTTTTTTAAATCACACACTGCACAAGCCTACAGCAAAGGGGCACATAGAATGCCATTGTTTACTTTGTGGCTTTGCACTGACTGAGATTGCTCAGATGCACAAAAAAAAAAAAGCCAGTCACTGCACACATTAGGCTCCATTCACACAGGGGCGACCCGACTTCAGCGTAACTTTGCTAGGAGATTTCAGGAGACTTACAACACGACTTATGCCAGGCGACTTTGCCTGTGGCCAATCAGAGAAGGGAGGGAGGGGTTTGCCCCAAATAAATTCTATTCTTCTACACTGTAAAGTCACTTGCATTAAGATGGGGGATCCGACTTGGAGGCGACTTCTACTGAATTCTATGGGCACAAGTCAGATAGAAGTCGTAGTACAGGAGTCGGAGCGACTTCAGTAATGCACATCAAGACCGCTCCCATTCACTTCAATGGGATTTCACTTGTCAAGCGACTTGGGGCGACAAGTCGGAGCGCAAGTCACCCCTGTGTGAATGGGCACTAACTGTACACATTTATTCTACTATTCCTAGAAAAGAATATTTCAGTATCTGCTGCCGGCTTTTGCTACTTAAAGCAGAACTCTGGCAAAAAACTTTTTTCTATGTCCTTGTTGCTGATCTCACACCTTCACCAACTTTGCCATCCATCTTCTGCTGAGCTCTGTAGTTCCTCTGTAGTAGCCTGCTGAACAACTGTTATTCCCCAGTGATTTCCTGTTTGCAAGACTGCTGGCCGTTCTCCATCCTGTATCCTCAGCCAGCGGTCTTGTACCTACCTTCCTGTAGTTTTCTAACAGCCAGCAGGCATTTCTATTTCCGCCTGCTGGGCTGTAGTGGGTGGAGGGGGGTCTCACAGCCCCCGGTCTGTGCTGCCATAGAAGTGGTGTCCTCCCCCCTGCCAGCATCGCACTGATAAGCGGCATTGGGGGGCACGGTGTGACCACACTGATAAGCGGCACTGGTGTGACTGTACTGCACTTATAAGCAGCACTGGTGGGCAAGGTGTGACCGCACTGGTGGTCACTGATAAGCCGCACTGGTGTGACCGCACTGATAAGCCACACTGGTGTGACCGCACTGATAAGCCACACTGGTGTGACTGCACTGATGGGCACCGATAAGCGGCAGTGGTGGGCATGCACTGGTGGGCACAGTGTGACTGCACTGATGGGCACTGATAAGCAGCACTGGTGGGCACGGTGTGACCGCAATAAGCTGCACTGTTTACTGACACCATATACTTCCATATATCTGTAGGAGGGGTTTCCACCATCCCTGCAAAGTTTAATTTTTATGTCTTGTTTACAGTGTGATGTGTATTATATGTGACGTTACATATCACAGAGACCGGTATTGTGGTAATATTGAAGTTTATTGAAATTTCCATACATTAAGAGGGTTCCACCATTATTGCGTTATTGGATTAGTAGATTTTTTTCTCATGCCATTTACTTGTGCCACATGCAGATTTAAAACATCACGGCTTTCTGTGGTACGGCTAGGGATGTTCTCACATACACCATACCAGCACTGATTGCTGCTAGAAAGATCTCAAATCAGCAGGAGGAGGAATATTTCTAATAGTGAATTACAGCCGAGTAGTGTGTAAAATATATCATTATGGGATGTGTGTATGGTTCAGTAATGATTACAGAAAGGGCAATATGTTGATCTCCTTGTGGCTGGAGGGGAGAGAACAGACATGTTGTATGCTACTGAGTAATGGACCTGGCTGCAGAATGAGGGGTGTGATTCATGGCAGTGTGCAGTGCTAACACTCCACCACCACAGCAATAAACACCCAGTGCTACCTTTCCCTTGGCGTGCCCCAGTATGCTAGACCGCCACACATCTAACAGACTGTCCCCTGAGACACATAACCGGCCACCCCCTGGTGCCTGCCTGTTTCCCGCTGGTGCCTCTATTCCTGGGTGCTTGGGCAGAAGGAATATTGTCCTCTTCCTGCATCCCTGTTTGTCCTGTGGCGTCCACGCTGCACCTGCAGTCTCGCCACATACACGGCACCAGCTGGCCGTTCCCGCGCCTTTAAAGGGATTGGACCAGGTCCCCGACGCCAATGACGTCATCCCTCCCCGTAATGACACGCCGCATCTTCCGGGTTAAACCAGCTTCCGGCCGCGGGTACAAGTCCCCCACCGGAACTAGCCAAGGGGACAGCGTATTGACACCTATCTGGGCACAGAAGATAGCGGAAACTGGGATCCCTCTTGCACACCGTCTAGGAGGATTGCCCGTGGCCATTCCCATCCTCCTCCACCAACTATTGTGGTACCGGTAAGGCACCTGCCCACGTCCACCGGCTCACCCTCCTCCACATGCTGCTCTTCTGGATGCCTGCCCGGTTGTCAGCCCTTAGAAGATGGAGCCCTCAGGTCCTTTCTGGCATTATTTCTCCTCCAGCCAGAGGAAACACTAAAACTGACCAGGGACCGGAGGTACAGTCTTTTAAGACAATTTGGCAATGTGTTTCCTGTTTCTGGGAGGCAGACCAGGAAGACGACTGGGGGAAATGTTTTTGTGTTATCATTCATATTCTCTGAAAATGGCCAAGAAATCATAAATTCTGCCGGGGTATGTAAACTTATAAGCACAACTGTATATATGTGCTTTGTTCAAACTTCATGACTGAGGTTTACAACCACTTCAGTTCTAGAAGATTTACCCCCCTTCATGACCAGGCCATTTTTTGAGATACGGCACTGTTATTTTAACTGACAATTGTGCAACGCCGTACCTAAAAAAAAAAGTCCTTATTTTCCCCACAAATAGAGCTTTCTTTTGGTGGCATTTGATCACCTCTGCGGTTTTTGTTTTTTGGGATAAAAAAATATTAGGCCGACAATTTTTTTTAAATATATATATATATCTCTATATCTATATACACACACACACACACACACACACATATATACACACACATACACACTTATTTACTCTGCTATAAAACATAGCCAAAAAAAAAAAAAAAATCAAATTTCATCAATTTAGGCCAAAGTGTATTCTGCTACATATTTTTGGTAAAAAAAAATCCCAATAAGCATATATGGATTGGTTTGCGCAAAAGTTATAGCGTCTACATACTATGGAATATAGTTTTTTTTTTTTTTTGGTAACGATAATGGTAACGATCAACGACTTATGGCAGGAATGTGATATTGCGGCAGACAGTCTGGTCACTGCCGCTTTTTGGGAACTGGTGACACCAATACAATCGAATGTGTCTAATCACAACGAGAGCGGGCCGCTGGAGGTGCATGCTCCCCAAACTTGGAACACTTTGCCGCCGTATATTTACAGTATGTGGTCAGCAAGTGGTTAAGCTAAAGATCATTAAACACAGACTTGCTTATGCTCAGTTAGGAAGTCCATCTATAACACCTTTACACCGCAATAACCCATATGCACAGCAGCAAAAGGCTGGTCTTAAATGCCCAAAAGCTGCACATATGCATCGCTGGACGGGCAATGTTTATGTGCTGGGAGCGTGCAGGGACCAAACTGCTGAAAACCAAGCTGCTCTCAGTCCCAAGTAGTCATCGGTAGCTGGCAGGACTGGCTTCCGATCGTGTAACCACAGTGGTCACATGATTGCTGATCCTTCTTGCCCCCTCCCCCCCCTCGGGCATTAAGTACTTTTAAAGAAAATACCAAGGCGGGTAGGAAGGGGTTAACAGAACTAAACATATATATGAAGAAAGCATACCCACAGAATATGAAGCAAAAATGGACTGTTTTATAAAAGTATCAAAATATAGTACAAAGGGTTCAGAAAGGTATCAATCTAACATGATAGATTTGATGAAATACAGATACCCAGTAGAATGTGTAAAAAAAATAAAAAATAAAAAGAGAAGGATTCTTTCCTAAATGCACATAATATAACTGGATACGAATACCTAGGCTCCATGCACACAGATTTACAAATCGCTGCTTGCACAGGAGTTTTGCCTGTAGCAGCAGCTCCATGTTATCCTGTGTGTCCCAGCAATGTGTCCATGCACATTAGGACAATTAGAGCAGAGCTCGACAATTCCCGGTCGCCAGGGCGACCAGAAAACGCATCCTGGCGAGCAGCAGCCGTCCCCTCACTATCTAACCGCATCTCCAAGCCGTTCTCTGCCTAAGCTGACAGCTGTTAGGCTGCATTCACACTTGAGCGACATGTTTTTTGGACATTTTTGAAGCTTTTTGTCACACGTTTTGTAGCGCAAACGCAGATGTTGCGCTAATACGCGCGACTGATGCTTTTACATTGATAGAATGGCAATACAAATTGGCCAGAAACGCCGGAATATGCCCGATTCGCGTGACAAAAATACCTCCGGGAGTAGTTTGAGCTTAGGGTGTTTAGCTTCAGGCGTTTTGGAGAGGAGATGTGAACCATTGATTCACATTCATTGAGAATAATTGATTTTTTTTTCCCCCCTCCAGCATTTTGTAGCTTCATGCATATTTAAATTAAGCTACAAAACGCTCAGGTGTGAATGGGCCCTTAACTACTTCCACACTGCCTACCGTATATTCACGGCAGCAGTGTGGCTGCGTCCCGCGAATCGCCGTAAATAAGCGGAGATCTGCGGGTGGCCACTAGGGGGCATGCGTGCCGCACTACCGCAAGTGTGCCCGCGGCGGCGAGCCGCAATGAGCGGCCACAGCCAAAGAACGGGGAACCGCAGATGTAAACGTGGCGGTTCCCCACTCTGTTAGTGGGGGCATAGGAGATCTACTGATCCCTGTCACTGGGATCAGTTAGATCTCTTATGCCCATGGTAGCCCAGTCCCCCCCCCCCCACAGTTAGAACACACCCAGGGAACACAGTTAACCCCTAGATCTCCCTCTGCAGGTTATCCCCTTCAATGCCAGTGACCTTTACACAGTAATCAGTGGATATTTAAATTTCTGATCGCTGTATAAATGTCATTGGTACCAAAAGTGTCAAAATGGTCCGAAATGTCCGCCCCAATATCGCAGTACCGCTAAAAATCGCAGATCGCCGCCATTACTAGTAAAAAATAAAAATAAAACCCCCCAGAAATTAATTCTCATCATCCGTAAACGCGGCCACTTTTGTGCAAACCAATCAAACGCCGATTGCGATTTTTTTTACCAAAAATATGAGGAAGAATATAAATCGGCCAAAACCGGTGAAAAAAATGTTTTTTTATATTTTAGCAAAAAGTAAGAAAAACGGGCAGTCTGCCAGCACTGTTGATAACTATAAACACAGAAGATACAAAACCTACAATGTATCTTTTCATTGTTTTAGATCGCAGGAATTTATTCCGTCTCTAGCTAAGGAAGTTTAACCACTAAACCTTTTCTGACATGTTGCTTGCAAGTAAAAAAAAAAACTTTTTTTTTTTTTTTTTTTAGCAGAGACCCTAGAGAATAAAATGGTGGTTGTTGCAATATTTTATGTCACATGGCATTTCCGCAGCGGTCTTTCAAACGCATTTTTCTTTTTTAAAAATACACTTATAATTTAAAAAAAAAAAACGAAACAGTAAGGTTAGCCCATTTTTTTTCCTCTGTATAATGTGAAAGAGGTTACACCGCAAGAATTGTGATCTTTATTCTAAGCAACAAAATCGTGATAAAGCCGTCTACCATCAACCATTACCACTCTTTGTGCAGCTGGGCTCCAGTATTTCATGGTGACCGGAAAACCACCAGATCAATGAATAGTCACAGTGGGGGGCACACATGTAGGCAGATCAGTGACGCCCCCCCCCCCAAAATAAATAAATAAAAAAAATAAAAGTCCCCTTTAAAAAAAAAAAATTTTGTTTAAATTAACATAGTGCACTGTGTTCAGGCGCCGGATATAGTGCACTCTGTTCGGCCGCCTGACATAGTGCACTATAAGAAGCGTGACGTCGTTACAAACACGATTGCAGGAGTCACGCTTCAATGGCAGGGTTTAATCCTGCCTTGAGGCACTTTGCTCTATGCCTCAAGCCGCCTATTGGGTCCTGGTGGTGTCAATCAATCACCGCCGTCCACTAGATGGCGGTGATTGATCTCAGGAGTCTCTGCATCACTTCCGGCTGTGCACTGTGGAGAGAAGCCCGACTCCAGCCCGCTCACCGCAAGCGCTGCCTCCACACACTGACAGGCCGCTTGTCCGCATGCCGATCTCTGCACACTCCTGCCTGCCTACTAGGAGTAAGTGCAGGACTTGTCCCGACTTCGGAGGGGGGGGGGGTGGTCTCTGCAAAGTACCCCCACCTGTGATACTGGCTGCACAGTACCCCCACCTGTGTTACTGGCTGCAAAGTACCCCCCACCTGTGATATTGGCTGCAAAGTACCCCAAACTGTGATATTGGCTGCAATTTACCCCCACCTGTGATATTGGCTGCAATTTACCTCCACCTGTGATATTGCCTGCAATTTACCCCGCCTGTGATACTGGCTGCAATTTACCCCACCTGTGATATTGGCTGCAATTTACCCCCACCTGTGATATTGCCTGCAATTTACCCCGCCTGTGATATTGGCTGCAATTTACCCCCACCTGTGATATTGCCTGCAATTTACCCCGCCTGAGATACTGGCTGCTATATACCTCTACCTGTGATTCTGGGGCTCTATACTGTGTCCTGTGATACTGGCTGCTATATACCCTACCTGTGATGCTCAGCTGTATACTCCTGACACAATATGTGGAATACAGGAGACGGAGTGGGTGGATTCTGTAAGGGGTGGGGCTTATTAATGTAGGAGGGATCAAAAAGGAATGGCGGGGCCTGGCGCCCCCCCCCATCCTAAAACTTCACCTGCCGCCACTGATTTAGATGTGCAGTAGAGACCGGTTTTTGCCACCCTTAAGCTGCATTAGGCAACAGATGAGGACGTTTTACATGCCACAGTCACGATACATTCGGCATAATAAAAAGTTTCCCGCTATAACAGGTTTTTAGCGTCACTCTTTATGGCCAGCCTATAACCCTGATGTAACGGTGTTACATTGGAGTTATTGACTGGCTGCTCTGCTTTAAGTTAGGGGGCGCAAATTACATGCCTTACCCGGGGCGCTGACATCCCACACTATGCTAAAAAAAAAAAAAAAAAAAAAAAAAAAAAAACGGCTCCTAACTTTTTTAGGTAGCTCCTAGATTCAAAGCGCCTGGATTAAAGGCATATTTTGAGCTAAAAGTTTAGAAGCAGAAAAAAACCCTTCTTTACGTTTCTGATTGGAGCTTTCTGGCAGGAAAAAAAAAAAAAAAAAAAAAACCTAAACTGTGTACAAAAACACTCTATATGAGTTTTTTTTCTACCAAGGGAACTGGCTTTTTTTTGTTGTTGTTTTTTAAAGCCCAATGTGCATGGAGCCTTATAGGTAAAGTTGATCCAGGGAACATCCAATTGCCTGTTGGGGGATCAGGAAGGCATTTTTCTCCCGCTGGAGGAACCAGGATCATACTTTATTGGGGTTTTTTACTTCCTCTGGATCAACTGTTGGTATAGGAGTGTGTATATGGAGGTTTATTTGTGTGCGTTTTGTTTTTCTCTGTTGGTTGAACTGGATGGACTTGTGTCTTTTTTTTTCAACCAGACTAGAACTATGAAACTAAATCCACCTATTAGGCCTCATACACACAGATGTTTTTTACCGCCGCGTTTTTGCAGATCTCCATGTTATTCAATGGCCCCATAAAAACGCTGACGTTTTTGAGCTGTAGACAACATTGGCGTTAGGGAGCTGAAAGCAGAACCCATGGCCAGTGCGTTCCGAGGCTGTAGCGTTATGGCGTGTTTGACTTTGAGCCGGCAAAACGCTCACTAACATGCATTAACACCGCAGCGACGTTTTTAGCGCCGGCATTTTCAGGTTAAAGAAAATAGAGGAACTTTTTTTAAGCAAAACGCCTATTAACGCCGATGCAAAACACTGACGAAATCGCGTTTTTCACGCAGATTTTTCCCTGACGTCGGGCCCGGCGTTACAGCTAATTTATTTGATACGCCCGTGTGTATGGGGCCTTAAGATACAAAACTAGAACATAAACTTGATGCATAGCATACAATTCTAGAATGAAAATGGATTGAATAATCAGGCAGAAAGATGAAGTCCTATCAACATTTTGGGGTGAAACATCCCTTTCTTTAGGAATATTGCCTGTCCATGTATCCATTTTTAACCGCTTGTCTACCAACACCGTTTATAAATTGCGACTGTTATACAAGGATTTTAAACACACTTCTGGCTGCTATTTGTTAGCTTCACTGCAGGGCAGGATAAACATCAGGCACTAACAAACCATTGAGATCTCAGGAAAGAGCACCTGTCATAACAGTTATTGCATTGGGGGCTATTGACCCTCTCTACACTGATTACATTATGACAACCCACCATAACAGTTCGAGGCGTGGACTCTACTAGACCTCCGAAGGTATGCTGTGGTATCTGGCACCAAGCCATCCATAGCAGATCCTTTAAGTCTTGCAAGTTGCAAGGTGGGGCCTCCATGGATCAGACTTGTATTTCCAGCACATCCCACAGATGCTCGTTTGGATTTAGATCAACACCTCAACACTCATTGTTGTTTTCCTCAAACCTTTCTTGATTTTATCAGACCAGGCCATCCTTCTTCCATTGTTCTGTGGTCCGGTCTGATGCTCACGTGCCTAATGTAGATGTTGCTGTGGACACAGGTCAGCATGGGCACCGTGACCAATTTGCAGCTACATGCACAACAAACTGCGATGCATGGTGTGTTCTGACACGTTTCTATTGGAAACAACATTAGCTTTATAAGCAGTTTAACCAGTTGCCAACTGCCCTATAGAACTTCTACTGCTACAGGGCACAGCGGCTCGCTCCCACAGACTCAATGTCCACCGGCACCCGCTAATCGCTCGGTACACCGGCAGAACGTCAGTCTGCCTAAGTAAACAAGGCAGATTGCCGTTCTGTCAGTAAGGAAGGCATGGATCCTGTGTTCCTACAAAGCAGGGACATGGATCCATCTCTTCCCTTAGTAAAACCATCTCCCTCACTACACTAGCTAAACCATTTCCCAGCCAGTGTCATGAGTACAGTGACCATGTATATTTTAAGCACTGATCACTGTATAAGTGTCACTGGTAACC
>BLSH010078479.1:447660-469811 GCA_018402905.1 Glandirana rugosa | reverse complement strand
TCCCTATCACTCCCCCCCCCCCCCAAGCATCACATCCCTATCACTCCCCTCTAAGCATCACATCAATATCACTCCCCCCCCCAACCATCACATCCCTATCACTCCCCTCTAAGCATCACATCCCTATCACTCAAACCAAATAAGCTTTATTGGCAGGATCAAATACAATTTAGCATTGCCAAAGCAGTTGGGTTTTTATGGGGGGGGGGGGGTAATGGGTAGTATAAAGGGGAATGGGGGGGGGGGGTAAGTCCATGTAAAGGATTTTTAAGTCCACAGTTTTTCATGTCTCTCTCAGTCTGAACATATTGTGCAGCCATTCTCACCATGGCTCCTCTTCTCCCAGTAGGATTTGGAGTTTCCTCTTCTCTTCCATGGAATTGAAGTCTGGGATGAGAGTGGAGAGTCTCTGGAAGTGATTGTCCCTCACTGATGAGTACTTGGGGCACTGTAGCAAGAAGTGGTCCTCATCCTCTAGGACCCCCTGGTCACATTGCTGACACAGTCTACACTCCCTGGGCTTTATAGGTCTGTCTGTGCCGTCCTGATAGGATTTCCAGGCTGTGGGCGCTCAGTCTGTACTGGCCCAGGGTCTGTCTGTCTTTGGGGTCTTGTAGCACCTCCAGGTACGGGGCCAGTGGGTAGTCTCTCTGCAGTGACTGGTAAACAGTTAGTTTTTTGGAGTTTGTTATTTCGTTTCTCCATTCTCCAACATATTTTTCTTTGGAATCATTCATTGTTTTTTATTTGGGATTTTGTCAGGCAAGATTGGGAGTTTGGGATTGACAAGGCGCTGATGAGTTGTTGCAGGCCACATGGCTTGGACTGGTCCTTATTGGTCAGTAAAGCTTTATGGTGGTATGAGTTGGGACTGCTGTTTTGCAGGTGGTCCCAGTATGATAGCACCCTCTTCTGTACTGCGAGAAGTAAGGGAAATCTGCCCAGCTCGGACCAGCAAGCACCATTTGAGGTGCTCTGATGGACTTGGAGAAAGGTGCTTGCAGAATTTCAGATGGAATATTTTTGTTGGACTGGAGTCCCATTTGGATTGGTCTAAGTAGGTGACCGGACCCCAAACTTCACTGCCATAAAGAAGACACACACAATGTCATCAAGAATTCATATACCGAGAACAGCTGCAGCGTAAAGGTGAACGGGAAAAGAACCGAACACTTCCGGCAGGCCCGGGGAGTCAGATAGGGCTGCAGCCTAAGTCCAACCCTCTTCAACATCTACATCAATGAACTGGCCACAGCTCTAGAATCCTCCCCAGCACATGGACTGACTCTGCATGACACCGAGGTAAAGTTTCTGCTGTATGCGGATGACCTCCTACTTCTGTCACCAACAGAGAGAGGCCTACAAGACAGCCTGGAAGTTCTGGAGAAGTACAGTGACACACCAAACCCCCGATATGCATCCCTCCAGACCCTTATCATTCACCACTTGGCTGTAGCTCAGCAGCCCATAGAGCAGGGTAATGCATTTAAAATGAAAGGCGGTCAGGTCAGGTTGCTATCACTTTCTTCCAAGGTGGAAGCTCATGTTTGTGGTATGACTGATCAGATGTAGTCACTGTATAGTTACATAGTTACATAGTTTGTCAGGTTGAAAAAAGACACAAGTCCATCCAGTTCAACCAAAAAAAAAAAAAAAAAAAAAAAAAAAAAAATTTATATACATATATACACATATACACATACAACCAAATAATCCCATATACAATCCTTCACCCACAGTTGATCCAGAGGAAGGCAAAAAACCCCAGCAAAGCATGGATCCAATTTGCTATAACGGGGGAAAAAATTCCTTCCTGATTCCCCGAGAGGCAATCGGATTCACCCTGGATCAACTTTACCTAAAGATGTTGGTACCCAGTTATGTTATTTACATTAAGGAAAGAATCCAGGCCTTTTTTAAAGCAACCAACAGTGCTGGCCAAAACCACCTCTGGGGGGAGTCTATTCCACATTTTCACAGCTCTTACTGTGAAGAAACCTTTCCGTATTTGTAGATGAAATCTTTTTTCCTCTAGACGTAAAGAGTGTCCCCTTGTCCTTTGTGATGACCTTAAAGTAAATAACTCCACACCAAGTTCACTATATGTTCACTATATCTATTACACATCACAAATCTACAATTTCCACAGCATTTCAACAAGAATTACTGTATATTAAAGTGATTCTAAAGGTTTATTAATTTATTTTCTGTTAAACATATTTACCTGCTTTGTGCAATGGTATTACACAGAGCAGACCCCACCCTCCTTTTCTGGGGTCCCCCATCCGCGCTCCTGGCTCCTCCCCCTTCTGAGTGTCCCCATAGCAAGCCGCTAACTATGGTGGCACTCGTGCAGGCTCGCTCCTGAGTCCGCTCTATGTGCATTCGAAAGACACAGAGCACGACTCGGAACGCTCCCTCCTCACTGACTGTTATTGATAGCAGAGGGAGCCAATGGCTCCTGTTGCTGTGTATGAATCAGTGAGGAGGGAGGGAGCTGAGAGAGCCACTGCTCTCATGCATATCACTGGATTGAGATCCATGGGACATGTGGACAATTTGAACTTAGACGGCTTTACATTTGTTCTTGTATTTGTATGGAATAGAGACAACTATCTTTAACAGAAAAGTAGAATGTAAAATCACTTTTTAATAAACCATAAAAGTAGGCCAATCACATCCACATTTCAGGTAAAACAAAAGAACCACATTACATCAGGTGTCCCCATCATAATGCCCCCATCCGAGTGCCCCCTTACATCAGAATGCCCCCATCAGAGTGCCTCCTTACATCAAGTGTCCCCATCAGAGTGCCCTCTTACGTCAGGATGCCACCATCAGAGTGCCTTCTTGCATCAGGATGCCACCATCAGAGTGCCCTCTTATATCAGAGTGCCCTCTTACATGAGAATGCCCCCATCAGTGCTCCCCTTACATCAGAATGCCCCCATAAGAGTGCCCTCTTACATCAGGATGCCACCATCAGAGTGCCCTCTTACATTAGAATGCCCCATCAGAGTGCCCCCTTACATCAGAGTGCCCCCTTACATCAGAATTCCCCCATCAGAGTGCCCTCTTACATCAGGTGCCCCCCATCAGAGAGCCCCCTACCTCAGAATGCCCCCATCAGAGTTCTCCCTTACATTAAGTGTCCCCAACAGGGTGCCTTCTTACATCAGGTGTCCCCATCAGTATAACCCCTTACATGAGGTGTCCCTATCAGAATAACCCCTTACATGAGGTGTCCCTATTAGAATAACCCCTTGCATGATGTGTCCCTATTAGAATGTTGAGGAAGGTGGCTACCAAACAAGCTGCTGACTAGGCCTGTGTTTTGAACTCACACTGGAAAAAATGCCATTGTAGGTCCAGTTCACTTAGGTTTGTTCCCAGTGAAAGCGGTAGTAAGCCCGTCCCCCGGCATGTGCGTGGGAGTTCTCTGTTCCAGAAAGGAGCGCTGAATTTCCAGCACAATCCGGCGGGCCATCAGAGCGCATGCGCCGCTGTTGTCAACGGCTGCATGTAGGGCGAATATCTCCTAAACCGTGCAGGTTTAGGAGGTATTCATTTTACCTATGGGTAAACCTTATTATTTACTATAGGCTTACCTGTAGGTAAAAAATGAACATTGGAGGGATACACCCGCTTTATGCCTTACTGTAGGGGTCACATAGACCCTGAAAAGTGTTGGCTACTTTTTGAATTGTACCCCTGAACATTAATGTAATAAAGTTGTATCTGGACCTCTTAGCAGTGGTGTTTGCTACAATTTCAACTCCTCAGGTGTCCTCATTAGAGTGCCCCTTTACATGAGGTGTCACCATTAGAGTGCCCCATTACAAGAAGTGTCTCCATCAGAGTGCCCCCTTCAGGTGTCCCCATCAGAGTTCCCCTTTACATGAGGTGTCACCATCACAGTGCCCCCTTACATCAGGTGTCCCCATCAGCGTCCTCCTTACATCAGGAGCCAACGTGCTATAGAAAAGGGTTGGCACCCTCGAAGGGGTGGGGCCCATTTTCAACTGTATAGATGTCAAGGTATAGTCATTACTAAAAGTATATATGTAGATTGAGATATAATAATGTGTTCGTTTTGCTCCACTTTGTTGCTCCAAATTGGATCATGCTTTGCAGGGATTTGCCTTCCTCTGGATCAACTGTGGGTGAAGGACTGTATATGGGATTGTTTGGTTATATATAATTTTTATTTTTTTTTGGTTGAACTAGATGGACTTGTGTCTTTTTTTAACCTGACTAACTATGTAACTATATGTACAAAGGCAAGTGGCAGTTCACACAAGCGCAGATAAATAGAGGACAATATTTACAGTTTCATGTGGGGCCTACCACCCGAACAAATGAGGGAAAAATACAATAACAGTAGCCTTATATCCTATCTATCTACTATATACACCTGTAAAGAACAGAAGATTTAGCATTATTACAGTTGTATGCAAAAGTTTAGGAACCCCTGACAATTTCCATGATTGTCATTTATAAATATTTGGGTGTTTGGATCAGCAATTTCATTTTGATCTATCAAATAACTGAAGGACACAGTAATATTTCAGTAGTGAAATGAGGTTTATTGGATTAACAGAAAATGCGCAATATGCATCAAAACAAAATTAGACAGGTGCATAAATTTGGGCACCCTTGTCATTTTGTTGATTTGAATACCTGTAACTACTTAGCACTGATTAATTGGAACACACAATTGGTTTGGTGAGCTCATTAAGTCTTGAACTTCATAGACAGGTACATCCAATCATGAGAAAAGGTATTTAAGGTGGCCAATTGCAAGTTGTTATCTTTGACTCTCCTCTGAAGAGTGGCAACATGGGAGCCTCAAAACAACTCTCAAATGACCTGAAAACAAAGATTGTTCTACATTATGGTTTAGGGGAAGGCTACAAAAAGTTATCGCAGAGATATAAGCTGTCAGTGTCCACTGTGAGGAACATAGTGAGGAAACGGAAGACCAAAGGCACAGTTCTTGTTAAGGCCAGAAGTGGCAGGCCACATAAAATATTAGAGAGGCAAAGGCGAAGGATGGTGAAAACGGTCAAAAACAGCCCACAAACCACCTCCAAAGACCTACTTTTCTCTAAAAATATGGAAAGGTTTCTTCCAAAACCACCTGTGGAGGGAGTCTATTCCACATTTTCACAGCTCTTACTGTGAAGAAACCTTTCCGTATTTGTAGATGAAATCTTTTTTTCCTCTAGACATAAAGAGTGCCCCCTTGTGCTTTGTGATGACCTTAAAGTAAATAACTCAACACCAAGTTCACTATATGGAGCACTTACCAGTATATATTTGTACATGTTATATATATCCCCTATTAATCCCCTCTACTCAAGAGAGAATAAATTCAGTTCCTCTAATCCTTCCTCATAGCTGAGCTCCTCCATGCCCCTTATTAGTTTTGTTGCCCTTCTCTGCACTTTCTCCAGTTCCCAATATCCTTTTTGAGAACTGGTGCCCAAAACTGAACTGCATATTCCAGATGAGGTCTTACTAATGATTTCTACAGGGGCAAAATAATGTCTCTATCTCTGGAGTCCATACGTCTCTTAATACAAGAAAGGATTTTGCTTGCTTTGTAAACCGCAGCTTGGCATAGCATGCCATTATTAATCTTATGATCTACCAAAACCCCAGATCCTTCTCCAGTATGGATTCCCCCATTTGTACTCCCCCTAGTATGTACAATGCATGCATATTCTTAGCCCCCAAGTGCAAAACTTTACATTTATCAACATTAAACCTTATTTGCCACATTCGCCCAATTAGACAGTGCATTGAGGTCTGCTTGTAAGTTGGAGACATCCTGCAAGGAAGTTATTCCACTGCATAGCTTGGTGTCATCTGCAAACAATGAAATTGTACTTTTAATCTCAGACCCTATATCATTTATAAATATATTGAAAAGTAAGGGTCCCAACACTGAACCTTGAGGTACACCATATATGTCATGTTACTTACAGTATCTCACAAAAGTGAGTACACCCCTCACATTTTTGTAAATATTTTATTATATCTTTTCATTTGACAACACTGAAGAAATGACACTGCTACAATGTAAAGTATTGAGTGTACAGCTTGTATAACAGTATAAATTTGCTGTCCCCTCAAAATAACTCAACACACAGCCATTAATGTCTAAACCGCTGGCAACAAAAGTGAGTACACACCTAAGTGAAACTGTCCAAATTTGGCCCAAAGTGTTAATATTTTGTGTGGCCACCATTATTTTACAGCACTGCCTTAACCCTCTTGGGCATGGAGTTCACCAGAGCTTCACAGGTTGCCACTGGAGTCTTCTTCCACTCCTCCATGGCTACATCACGGAGTTGTTGGATGTTAGAGACCTTGCGCTCCTCCACTTTCTGTGTGAGGATAGGTCTGGAGACATGCTTGGCCAGTCCATCACCTTTACCCTCAGCTTCTTTAGCAAGGCAGTGGTCGTCTAGGAGGTGTATTTGGGGCCATTATCATGTTGGAATACTACCCTGTGGCCCAGTCTCCGAAGGGAGGGGATCATGCTCTGCTTCGTTATGTCACAGTACAGTTGGCATTCATGGTTCCCTCAATGAATTGTTGCTCCCCAGTGTCGGCAGCACTCATGCAGCCCCAGACCATGACACTCTCACCACCATGCTTGACTGTAGGCAAGACAAACTTGTCTTTGTACTCCTCACCTGTTTGCCGCCACACACACTTAACACCATCTGAACCAAATAAGTTTATCTTGGTCTCATCAGACCACAGTACATAGTTCCAGTAAATCCATGTCCTTAGTCTTCTTGTCTTCAGCAAACTGTTTGCGGGCTTTCTTGTGCATCTTTAGAAGAGGCGTCTTTCTGGGACAACAGCCATGCAGATCAATTTGATGCAATGTGTGGCGTATGGTCTGAGCACTGACAGGCAGACCCCCCACCCCTTCAACCTCTGCAGCAATGCTGGCAGCACTCATACATCTATTTCCCAAGGACAACCTCTGGATATGATGTTGAGCATGTGCACTCAACAGCTTTGGTCGACCATGGCGAGGCCTGTTCTGAGTGGTACCTGTCCTGTTAAACCACTGTATGGTCTTGGCCACCGTGCTGCAGCTTAGATTCAGGGTCTTGGCAATCTTCTTATAGCTTAGGCCATTTTTATGTAGAGCAACACATCTTTTTTTCAGATCCTCAGAGAGTTCTTTGCCATGAGGTGCCATGTTGAACTTCCAGTGACCAGTCACCAGAGTGAAAGCGATAACACCAAATTTAACACACCTGATCCCCATTCACACCTGGGGCCTTGTAACACTAATGAGTCACATGACCCCAGAAAGGGAAAATGGTTAATTGGGCCCAATTTGGACATTTTCACTTAGGGGTGTACTCACTTTTGTTGCCAGCGGTTTAGACATTCATGGCTGTGCGATGAGTTATTTTGAGCAGACAGCAAATTTACACTGTTATACAAGCTGTACACTCACTACTTTACGTTGTAGCAAAGTGTCAATGTGACAAAGTGTTGTCACATGAAAAGATATAATAAAAAAATTACAAAAATGTGAGGGTTGTACTCAATTTTGTGAGATACTGTATGCCACATGTGTTACTATTTTCATCCTTCCCTATTACCCTACCTTTCCAAGTTTTTGCCAGAACATTCACTCTCGAGCTTGAGAGTCATTTTTTTTTTTTTTGTTGCAAGCTCCAATATGTAGCTTCCCTTGGCAGGGGGAGGATGTAGCACCCTGGTCTTAGGCAAGGTTGCTAACAAATTTCATTTGATAGGTGGTAACTAGCCTGGCTGATTGTTAGGGGGATCCGCTGATTTTTCCCTAAATCTGGATTTGATGCACCTCTCTCTTTTGTCACTAGGGGGCATTGTTGCCAGTCGCATTAGAATAACAAGGGCATAGTAAACTCAGACAATGAGTGGATAGGTTGTTTCAGCCATTTGGCATGGGTTTTCTTCGGCCCCTGGGAGAGCCTATTTATTCGGGAGGAGTCAGGTGATCTGGGTTCTGTGCCACCTGGATGGCTGTCTGGGTGGACGTGTGTTACAAGGCTCCGGGTTGCTAGGTCAGAAGACTGAGGCCTATCCCGGGAGTACCTGGCTGCTAGGCTGCCTGAGGCCTATCCAGGTTTGAGAGAAGCAGCGTGGGATTGGGGCTGTCAGCCAGAAATCAAACCAAGTTGCAGAGGCTCAGCCCGAGGGGAGCCTGATCGTTGCAGAGGTTCAGCCGCGCAGGAAACCAAGTGTTGCCAGAGGTGAAGGAGAAGCAGTTGCCACATGGGGCGACCACTCCTGTTACCAGAGGCAAGTGAGGAACAAGGTCGGAGATAAAGAGGACACAGTCGCCACTAAGGGACAACTACTCCTGTTATCAGAGGCCAGTTCATGGAAGTCTGAAGAAGTACCAGAGCAGCCTTATTCACTAGCCGGGGACAGTGAACAAGTGGGAAAGCTTCAGCAGAGTGCCAAGGCAGGGACCCAGCGGGTTAGCAGGGGTGATGTTTGAGGTATTTACAGCATGTTAGCTGTGGAAGAGCTAAGGGGATCCAGTGCCAACTGGGATAGTGAAGTCTAGTGAGAGACTGGGAGCTCAGTGAGTGAAGAGCTATAGTAGGATACTGCGAGATGTGAGAGAAGATCTATAATGGGATACTGTGGGTTACATATACAGATCTCTATTGACTGTTGAAAGTTCAGTTGCCATAGGAGATAGCACTTCTACAAATACAGTTGCTGCAACCAGCTTAAAGGCCCTCTACCTGTATAGCCGTCTGCCTATTATTTTTGTCTCGGAGTCTGCCAATTGCTATTGCATCTGCCTAAAGGTGTCCTGGCCCTATCCCTCTCTACACCAGTTCTGTTTAAGAGACAATAAAGCTCTTTTCTCCTACGTTCACTGACAGACGCAGCTCTTCATGACAAGTTGGGTTAATGCTTGCCCCACTAGGAGTTAACTAGGCAGGGAAAAGAACAGCTGGCCCCTCCCATGGGGCCGTCCTCTCTTCCCACATAAACCCTCACATAGAATAGCTCTTCAGTTTCAATGCCTAGTTTGCAAGGAGTTGACCTGGCTTCCCTTTAGGGGAATTGCGGTCCTGTTTGTTTTTCTTTATTCTTTCTTTCACTTTTATTTTATTTGACTTCTATCAAGCATCGATCTGCTATCAAAAAGCCGGCCGGGGCATAGAGAGTCCATGGGCTCTGTACTTTCCCCGACCTGGCCGACCGATACAAGCCAGTCCCGCGGTATGGGGACCCGCCGCATCGTGCCCCTTCCGTGCGGGCGGCCTGGGGTGACCCCCACCTACGCACAGCCCTGGATGCGATTCGGGTAGGGCAATTTTTTTCTGGCCTCCAGCATACGGTCCAGGCAGGGGTGGAAGGTCTGCGACTGGGTGGCTACCCACTGCACTCGTCAGGAGTGGTGAGTGAGAGTTCCTTCCTTCCCCCCTTTTCAGGGGCGGAAGGGGGACCGACGACCCTAAAAAAAAAAAAATTTTTTTCGGGGTAGCCGCTGGCAGGGGCGCGTGGAGCTCCTTTTCACCTCCTTCACACCCCCCCTCCCCACACCACACCCGATCGTCTGGCGCCGTTCGTATTATTTTTCGCCGCCATGCTTCTGCAAAAACGTGTGTGGAACATTTTCCTTTCCTTTTGGAATGGTGTGTGCTCCTGACGGCGCGGCTCTTCTGACGATCCTCCAGGATTACAGGCAGCAAACAGCAAGTATAGCTGGGCTCCCCTGTGGGTGCTGGTGGCGGCGGGTGCAGTCCTCCTGGGTTCCTGTCACCAGCCCATCTGAGTACCAGAGTACCTGTCACCATCTCATCTGAGTACCCGAGTACCTGTCACCAGCCCATCAGAGTACCCGAGTACCTGTCACCATCTCATCAGAATACCCGAGTACCTGTCACCATCTCATCAGAGTAGCCGAGTACCTGTCACCATTCCACCTGAGTACAGGTCATCAGCTCATCTGAATACCTGTCACCAGCATGAGTACCCGAGTACCTTTTACCAGCCCATCAGAGTACCCGAGTACCTGTCACCAGCCCATCAGAGTACCCGAGTACCTGTCACCATCTCATCAGAGTACCCGAGAACCTGTCACCATTCCACCTGAGTACCTGTCACCAGCCCATCTGAGTACCTGTCATCAGCCCATCTGAATACCTCTCACCAACCTGAGTATCCGAGTACCTTTTACAAGCCCATCAGAGTACCCGAGTACCTGTCACCAGCTCATCAGAGTACCCAAGTACTTGTCACCAGCTCATCAGAGTACCAAGTATCTGTCACAAGCCCATCAGAGTACACGAGTACCTGTCACCAGTCCATCAGAGTACCCAAGTACCTGTCAGCAGTCTATCAGAGTACCCGAGTACCTGTCACCAGCCCATCTGAGTACCCGAGTACCTATCTGCAGCCCATCAGAATACCCATATCAGAATATGGTCATTTTTGTGGGTAATTCCATTGTCCTGGTGCACCAGGGCCTGCAAAAGTGTAATAGGTCGTTAGGAAATTTTATGTGTAATTTATGCTCCTAGAATGCTTGACGGTGCTCCCTGCATGTTGGACCTCTCTATGTGGCCAGGCTGTGAAAAAGTCGCACACATGTGGTATCGCCATACTCGGGACTAGTAGCAGAATATATTTTGGGGGGTCATTTTTGCTATGTACATGCTATGTGTTAGAAATATCTTATAAATTGATCACTTTGTGTAAAAATAAAAGCGTTTTCATTTTCTTTCCACGTTTTTTGAAGACTTGTGGAAAATAATTAACCATTCAAAAGACTCATAATGCCTCATAGATTATACGTTGGGGTATTTTTTTTTTCCAAAATGGGCTCATTAGGAAATTAGATGTGTAATTTATGCTCCTAGAACGCCTGACAGTGCTCCCTGCATGCTGGACCTCTCTATGTGGCCAGGCTGTGAAAAAGTCGCACACATGTGGTATCGCCATACTCGGGAGGAGTAGCAGAATGTATTTTGGGGTGTAATTGGAAGTATACATATGCTGTGTGTGAGAAATAACTTGTTGTTATGACAATTTTGTGTGAAAAAAATAATAATAATAATTTCTTAATTTCCCCAAGAATTGTGGGAAAAAATACAACTTCAAAAAACTCGCCATGCCTCTTACTAAATACTTTGGAATATCTACTTTTCAAAAATGGGTAATTTAGGGGATATTTGTACTTTGCTGATATTTCAGGGCCTCAAGAAATGAGATAGACCATCAGTACATCAGGTGTGATCAATTTGCAAATGACTGGCACCATAGCTTGTAGACTCTGTATCGTTCACACAGACAAAATAATATAAACTGATGTGGGTTATTTTTACCAAAGATAGGTAGCAGTATAGGTTTTGGCCCAAATGTTTTGCTCTTTTTTCACTTATGTCGCAAAAAATAAAAACCCAGTGGTGATTAAATACCAGCAAAAGAAAGCTCTATTTCTGTAAAAAAAAGTGATCAAAATTTTGTTTGGGTACAGTGTTGCAGAGAGGAGGACAGTGGAGAGAGCAGATGCTGGAGGCATGTAAACTGACCACGGTGTCAAGGCTCAGCAGCCATGATAAACCGTGGTCAGTTTACAGGAGAAGGGCAGAACCAGGCAGGATCAGCCAGGTATTTCAGGTGATAGAGAGGACCAAATTACACAGCACAGGCACTGTGCAGCATAACATGCTTCAAAGTAACTGGATCCAATTTTTTTTTTTTTAGGGTTACAAACGCTTTAACTCCCCCCCCAGCCTTGCCCAGCCACTAAGTATCTAATGCACCTACATGCGTTTCTAAGGTCAGGTACTGATGTTGGATGAGAAATCCTGCTCCTCAATCTAAAGCCAGGGTATTCAGCCACTGGAGTTCCTCCATACTAGGAAGTCCCAGCTCTCAGCAGCAGAGGGCACATAGAGAGCTTCTGTAACTTTACAATAACCCCAGTTAAAGTGGTTGTCAACTCGTGACAACCACTTCAACCTACAGATAAGTCTATAATAAGGCTTACCTGTAGGTGCCCTGCATATCTCCCTAACCTGCACGGTTTAGGAGATATGCAGTATACAAATGTGCCAACGTCATTTCGGCACATGCGCAGTGCAGAAACGGCCTCCGTGCCATTCCTTCACTGTGATCGTGCCGTGACTGGCTGTGCGGGAGTGGTGTCACACGACTCCTTGGTGCCTCTTTTGGGAGTGAAAAACCTATCACTGACCATTCTTTTTGCCATCCCTCGTGTGACATCACTTACTGTTTCAGGACCCTGCAAGATGCATGCCAATGGACCCAATGGGAAGTATTCGGCCTCGTGCACACAGCACGTTTTTGGACGTTTTTACAGCAGCTGTTTTTAGCTTCCGACATTTTTTCCTACAGTCAACTCCCCATCATGTTATCCTATGTGTCCATGTACACATAGGCTGTTATCAACTGTTTTTGGCTCGGGTGTTTTTGAGCTGTAAAAAAACTCAAGACTAGTGGGTCCTGAGAGATGTTTTTCAGCTGTAAATATGCTCTAACGCTCAAAAATACGCAAAAACGCGGCTCACCAACGTTTTTGGAAGTTTTTGATCCATTGAGGAAAAAAAAAAACGTTACTGTTCAGAGACGCTCAAAAACACGCAAAAACGCTGCTCACCAACGTTTTTGGATGTTTTTGATCCATTGAAGTAAAAAAAAACAAAAAAAAACAAAAACGCTACTGCTCAAAAACGCTAGTGCAATAACGCTGAAAAAAGCTGAAAAATTCACTACAAAGCTACTTACGTTTTTAGAATTTTTTTTAACGTCCCGTGTGCATGAAGCCTTCATGTCTCTGTGCAGTGGCAATAGCAATCAAAGAATCTTTTTTTCCATTAATGGGTGGATTAGCTTAGGGACTGAATGTTGTTTTTTTAGGGGGGGGATAAGCCTTTGATAGAAGAGTTATCCCCACAGAGGAGGCTCAAATACTGCCATTACAACCCTTTTTAAAAAAAAATGACAATAAAAGTTGATTGGTGAAAGGAAAGTATCAGAAATTCTTATAAGACCAGATGTCATGAATGCTTGGATGCTCAAGCTAAATTAAGAGCATTGACTGCATGTATTGAATAACTTGACAATAATTTTGTGACTTATTTACATACCTATTTTTAAAGGATATACTGTATATATTTATATACTGTATACGTGTTCTATTTATAACATTGTTTTATTAAAAATACTGCTGTGTTTTATATTATTGGAGCCAAATGAGCAAGAATAAAAAATTATAATAATTACAATGTTAAAGAGTTGTAAAGGCAGACTTTTTTAACTTAATGTCTATACATTAAGATAAAAAAGCCTTCTGTGTGCAGCAGCCCCCCTAACACTCACGGCTTCTGATAGGGGGGGACCACCGGTCCTCTTGTAGAGGATTGGTGGAGCAGAGAACAGATGACAGCGCCTCTCACCCAGCAACTGAAAGCCGGTTTGTTACCCTTTCTCTCCCGACGGCTTTCAGCTGCTGGGTGAGAGATACGGAGGGACGAATTTATGGGGTGCTGGGGTGGGTTGTGCTGTGCCCACCCAGATTTCAGTTCTGTCCCCCTGAGCTCCTTCCCCCCACTCCCACCCGCACTCACAGCCGGGACGAGGAGACGGCATCCTTAAGGATGGAGCGGTGAGAGAAGAAGAGCCAGGGGGAGGTGTGCTGCGTTTTGCTCTCCCTCCTGTCAGAAGATCGCTGGTCTATACAGTAGACATGTGCAATTTGTTTCTTTCCAAATTTTGTCAACATTTGGAATATTCGTTAATTCGGAAACATCCAAATAACGAAAAACCGTTTCACAATTTTTCCAAAAACAAATTTTTGAAAAGAACGAAAATTCAAAATTCGAAAAAACAAAAATCCGAAATTCGAAAATTCGAAAGAACGAAAATCAGAAAATAAGAACAAAAATCAGAAAATTTGAAAGAACGAAAATCCAAAAGTATGAAAGATAATTCAAAAGAATCTCTGGTTGAGAAAAGTAGCGGAAATTAACGCAATGGAAGACTTGGCCACAGAAAAGGGCCACAGGGAGAAATTCACTAAGAAATGGTTTTACTGGCACGAGTTTGTCTACTCCGAAGAGTACATGCAACTGATGACTTAAACTTCTCTTATGTAGAGGTGAGCGATGCCGAGCCCCTGGCTTCTTTGGAGTGGCGGGTGGGTGGCCCCTGCCCTGCACTGCCCCCTCCTCTCTCCCCCCTGCCCCCCCTTTTTTTTTTACTTCTTTCTGCCTTTCTCTCTGTCTTTTCCTCTTGCTCTCTTTTTCCTCTCCTTTTCTTTTTTTTTTCTTTTTTTTTTTTTTTTTATTATTACTGTCTAAGTTTGATAGAGAGGTTTTTTGGTCCTCTCCGATTACACCGTGTTTACTGATACACATTTTTTTCTATTATTATTTTTAAGGCACAAAATGCCACGCGGGATGCAGAGATTTGCTAGAGCCGAGGGGGAATGTCTAACTGTACCGCTACGGTTATTAGCTTTCAGTGTCCAACATTGACCTGTGTGATATTGATCCTTGTCTTTTTTAATATTGTATTCGGTCAGACATGTCATGATGGTAATTCCTGTATATCCCGTGTGTTCTTTATAAATAAAGAATTGGAAAAAATAATAATAATAATCATAATAATAATAAAAACGATAATAATAGTTATAAACTATTAAATTATAGGTAATTATTTGGAATTTCCTTTCAAATTTGGCTGTTAGTGAACGTAATGAATTATTAACCCTTATTATAGTTTTTTTATTATTATTATTATTTATTAATAATAAATAATAATAAAAACTATAATAATAGTTATAAACTATTAAATGAGTTAGGTATTGGAATTTCCTTTCAAATTTGTCTGCCTGTTAGTGAAAGTAACAAATACGAATTTATCCAAATTCACGAATTTTCAAGATAACGAATAACGCATCTATACGAATGGAACAAACCGAATTCGAATGTTTCCGAATTCACGAATTATCGAAAATAACGAATACCCCATCTATATGAATGGAACTAACCAAATTCAAATTTTTACAAATTCCCGAAAATAACGAATACCACATCTATAAGAATGGAACAAACCCACCAATTATCGAAAATAACGAATACCACATCTATATGAATGGAACTAACCAAATTCAAATTTTTACAAATTCCCGAAAATAACGAATACCACATCTATAAGAATGGAACAAACCAAATTTGAATGTTTCTGAATTTACAAATTTATTCGAAATAACAAATTTCGATTATAACGAAAAATCAGGAAAAAAAAAAAAAACCCGGAAAAAACGAAAACAGAAAAAACAACCAAAAAACCGGAAAAAAACAGAAAAAAAAAACAAAAAAACAAATTTTCCTGACAAACTCCATAGCAGCATACGTATAGGTTAATCCCGCCTCCTCTCCACTCCTATAGAACCCCACTCCCATAAATTTAGGCTCAGAGCCAGAGGCCGTGTTCCTTTTTTTTTCTCCTCCTGAAGACCAGAATGATTGAAGTCTTACCTTGGATAAAGTGTCCACGATCGAGGCAAGTTGTGCCCCAGAAGATGTGTGGCGTCTCCAGCAATTCCCAGCCGTTGGCGGGTCGGAGAAGGGTGATAGCTGCAGTCCCATGTAAATCCCCAGCAGTCCTCAGCGGTGAGTGGGGTGAAGAGGGGTGACGGATGCGGTGCCATGTAAAATCTCCAGCAGCCCCAGCTATGAGCGGGGTGGTGAAGGGTGATGGATGCGGTCCCATGTAAATCCCTGGCAGTCCCCAGCTGTGAGTGGGGTGATGGATGCTGCACCATGTGTAATCTCCAGCAGCCCCAGCTATGAGCGGGGTGAAGAGGGGTGATGGATGTGGCATCATGTGTAATCTCCAGCAACCCCCAGCCATGAGCGGGGTGGAGAAGGGTGATGGATGCGATGCCATGAGGAGCTCAAGCCTGGCCATTGACAGGCAAAGCAGCAGTACGGCCTAATAGCCTAGCTAAGAGCAGGCGGCCATAAACACCCTGAGCCCATGCAGCAACAACATCTTCTGTATCCAGGCATAATCGTGGGGGATGCCGTGTGCGGTGATGTATACCTTTCTATTGCATACTCCATGGCAGCAGTTTGTGTGTTTATCTGTTTGGCTTTAATGTCTTCCAGCCTGTGGTGGCTAGAGCGCACCTGCATTCCAAGCCGCCACTCTCTCTTCTGGCCTAGTGTCCCTGGGTTATTCCTGCCCAGGGACTCAGCGCATGTGTGCTGTGGGCAGCAGTGGCATCATTGCAGAGGGAGAAATTCAATCAATGGTCAGTACTGTTGATATTGAGTTTTTCTCTGTGGACAGCTTGCAGCAGTCTCTAATGCTGTGTGCATTCATCACTGGTATATGCTCTGCAATACAACCTTGTGTGCTGTCTTGGTGTGATAGTATAACCTGTGCAGGTTGGTTATCTATGCAGTTCACACTACAGATGTATTACTGCTCCCCCTGTGGCCAGCCCTTGTGTAGCAAGTTTGAGAGGGTGTTAACCCTTTTCTTTCCTTGCTTGCCTGGGCACACTTTTGGGTTCTTAGTCCTTTCCTTTCTACCCTATTTTGTGCCTTTTTTTTGTGAGTCCTTCTAGGTCAGATTGACAATACACGGCATGAGATCAGTAAGACCTCTTTAGGTCACAACATCAACTTTCTTCATCCAGATTTAGTCATCATAAATCATCATAAATCTGTCAAGATCCAGCCTTCATAGCAGAAGCTTTGAATCCTTCTGTAGGCACCACACTCATCGCTATGTCAGCCGCTCCAAGGAAGGAGCCTGCTGGGGATACGGGATTCAGGTCCCAGAGGGCAGGTCTCTGTGTGAGCAATATTATGCCTGAGCGGTTGGAGAAAAGGATTTCCATCAAATCAAGTCTCTGGTGAGGCGCGGGGTGCAAGAACCCCTTAAAGAGTAGGGTATAAGCTACATGCAATGCCCACTAGCCGTTACGGCGTGTTTCTCCCACTAGGATGGCTAGGAAGAGCGGGAACCATCCCAACCATGCCATCCATCTACAAGGACCTCAGACAGTGAGGCAGAGAGAGTCACTTTGCCATTGTGGTGCCCTTTTGGTCAAAGCTATGAAGAGGGCATTTGTATGGGTAGAACCTGTAGAGTCTCCTGCAAAGCAAGAGGAAGTTCTGTAAGCACCTTGGGTTCCGTTTCCTCCAGTGTGACTTGTCATGCATTCCAATTTATGCGTCTTAAAGTTGCAGCAACTCTGGAAGGGTTCCTGCACTACTTCGGTGCGACTGATGCAGCTCTGACCCAGAGACTGTAAAGTTGGATTGGGGGCTGCACTTAGTTGCATCGGAGTTGCACTCCAGAGTCGCATTCTTAATCGTGCGACTTTGAGGTCGCAATAGTGGAGACGTGGCCTCAGAGAGAGTGTCCTATTCTCCCCATTCCTAATGGAACTAGGGGACATAATTTTGGATGAGCAAGGTCGCGAGATATACCTCCCTTCTGAGGAGGCCAAGCTCTATGCATTCAGGGATAAGGATGTGAAGCATCAAAAGGCTGCCTCTCTAGTAGTTGAAGTATTGATAAAGCAAGCAAGCCGGTCGCTCTTCCCTGGAAGATGCAGTGATTGGGCTGAAAGTCGGCCTAGGCTCTAGTGGCCATATTTATAGCACTGAAAATGTGGAAGAAGAATGTGGACGCAGTATTCAAAACCTTTCAGATGAAGCGACCAGAAACCTGGTAGTTCAGGAGCCAGAGCTGGCGGTAGGTTCCATGACGAGGCTTCATTTGACATCATACACATTGTAGGAATGTTCTGGCTAGCTACGGCTAAGTAAACGCCATGGCTCTGGCCTTGGCTTGCGGATCCTGCCCCTAGCAGGCGTGGTGGAAGATCCCCTTGAGGGAGCTTCATCGTTTGCAACAAGCTGAATAGCTCCATATCCTGGGCCACAGTTGGGTTTTGCTCTGGACCGGCGCCTGCTAGGCCGGAAGAATACGGGGTCTAGAAGACAATGTTCAGAGTGTGCGGGGGTCGCACACTTTACAGACCAGGTCAGGATTTTGGGAAGAGCTGGTGGAGAGGCCAGGTGTCCCCTCAAATGTCGGCTAAGTGAACCTGACCTCTGGTTTCCGAGAAGCCGAGTTGGGGTCTCGACTGTTGGAACTTTAAAGCAGTCATTGAAGGATACGCATGGGCCTTCGGATTTCCTCCTCAGCTCAGTTTTGTTTTTCCAGATTTACCTTACACCGAGGTAAAGAGGCAGATACTCTTGTATTATGTAAGGTCTCTGGTGTCGCAAAGTGCTGCTGTGCCAGTCCCAGAAGGCGGAAGATTTCTGGGCATGCACTTGTCCCTCTTCATGGTCATAAAGAACGGCTTGCAGAGGCCAGCTATAGTCCTCACATACCTAAAACATTTCTCATCTAAAAAGGAAAGTTTATGATTGGGTTCCAGCCAGGTGACTGGCTCATTTAGTAGACCTAAACGTTAACTTGCTCCGTTACCTGAATCTGGGTCAGTCTTCTTCCCACCTGCGCACCTTTCAGTATCCAAAATTATTGGCACTATGGTGTCTATGTAGCCAATGGTCAAGTGGACTGAGAATGCGGCCCTTCCATAAGGGGTTTCCCAGCAGTGGGAGCCAGGAAGTAGAATGCAGGTCATCTACAAGGCCTCAGTCATGAGAGAGCCCTAGGTGGCTGCAACTGAGAAAGGTATTTATTGGCTATTCCATTGCCCCATCTCCTGCTTCACAATCGCATTTGATACCAGCGATACAAAACGGGGGACTTACTGCCTATCAGGGATAATGCAGGACAGGTGGCTATCACGTCGGCATATAAAGCCTCAAACTGAGGCATCGCCATGGAGAACCTTTCTTAAGACTCTTTCCAGAGTGAGTGGTGCTGTTGCCTATGCTCGACTCGAATCTCAAGATGACATCATTTCATGGGTGCCAAGGAATTGTTCTACTAACCTTTAGAATACTAACATATATCCTTTAGACATGGGAGAGGTCATGTTGTGGAATCCTGAGTTTGGCTCTCAGCAATACCCTTTCCTTACAAATAAGTGATCTGACTTTTGCGCTACTATGAGCAGCGGCGGCTGGTGTGTGAGGGGCGCTTGGGCGCCGCCTCCCTGCCAGCTAAAGAAAAAAAAAAGTCAGCCCCGCCTCCCTACAGGTGGCGCCGGTACATTGACTTTCTTTTTTTTTTTTTTTTGGCTCCTTGGCTGTCACCTGACAGCCAAGTAGTGAGCCTATTGGCCAGCCATTAAAGCCTATGCAGGTGCGCTTGATCCGGCGGCCTTGCATAGGCTGATTGGCTGCCCTGAGCTGCGGCTCAGTGTGATTGGTTGCGGTGGCCGGGGGCGGGTCACTGTGGAAGCGACTTCCGCTCCACAGGGACCATGAACGCCCGGTCACTCTGCAACAATCCTGCTATTGGATGGGGTAAGTGCGGGGGGGTGGGTCAAAAGTGCCCTCACCTGTGTCACCGGCTGCAAAAGTGCCCCCACCTGTGTCACTGCCTACAAAAGTGCCCCACTTGTGTCACTGGCTACAAAAGTGCCCTCACCTGTGTCACTGGCTACAAAAGTGCCCTCACCTGTGTCACTGGCTGCAAAAGTGCCCTCACCTGTGTCACTGGGTGCAAAAGTGCCCCACCTGTGTCACTGGCTGCAAAAGTGCCCCACCTGTGTCACTGGCTGCAAAAGTGCCCCACCTGTGTCACTGGCTGCAAAAGTGCCCCACCTGTGTCACTGGCTGAAATTTACCCCACCTGTGTTATTGGCTGCAATTTACCCCACCTGTGATGCTGAGCTGTATACTGTGTCCTGTGATGTGATACTGAGCACAATATGTGGAATACAAGGGATGGAATGGGTGGATTCTATAAGGGGTGGGGCTTATTAGAATTAGGAGGGGTCAAAAAGGAAGGGCGGGGCCTGGCGCCCCCCCATCCTAAAACTTCACCAGCCGCCACTGTCTGGTGCAATAAAAGGATATTTTAACAGTACTTCACTATGAGGCTTTTTTTGTCTCCTTGAGAATATCGGAGTGTGAATATCTGGTCACCCTGCATTCGGACGCCTACCTCTACCTATACTAAGGATCCATGATCCTGCCCCCACCAGCATTCAGCTTGTCTGACCCCTAGACTGAAACGCTGGGGGTCCACTATTTCTGGTGAGTGGGGATACATGTTGGGGCTGTCACCGAGCACTGCGGGCCGTTTTGGAGCACTGTGGAGCACTTTGTCATTTCTAAGCACTATACTCACTTTATTTTGATGGAACAATTGCTCACTTTTTTGCTTATTTGCACCTTGATGGACTGTTATCAGGACTATTTATTTTCACAATTGAGTTATTTTTTTGTCTACATTGTGTTAAGAAATTGACACATCTTTGAGATTTGTTTTTCTATATGGTTATCATGTTTATCACTGAGTACACAATCACAGTTTATTGGATGATGTGCACTTATGATTAGAGGGGTTGGCGCAGCTCTATTTGTATTCCATATTTCACTGGGGCCCCTAGGGGTTTGTAGGTAGCGGCAGCCCCCCTCCTCATGAGAACTTGTCATCAGTTCTCTTTTGAAGTTTTTGGTTCTGTTTTGAAGTTTTTGTTTACACGTCTTTATCTTTAGCGCGGATTGATTGTGCATTGAATATATGTGACATGTTTCAATAAATGAACGTGAATAAATGAATTAATAAATAAGATAATGATATAATATGTAAACATAAAACCCTGTGTAAAAGCAAATAAATTGTGCAATATTCAATTCAACTGTGCAAAAATGCTAAACACACATATGTATAAAAGACACTGAATCAATAGCATATCCAGCGTAACATAAATGCTGAACAATGGTCCACACACTGTTCTTACTATCCTGTGCAGTGCAAACGTGAATTAATGCTCATAAATGCAATAAACAGCAAGTGATGGCAACAAATCACCCAGTGACATAGAGTGAATGGTGACTGTCCGCGCTGTGACAGTCACCATTCACTCTATGTCACTGGGTGATTTGTTGCCATCACTTGCTGTTTATTGCACTTTATGAACATTGATTCAGTATCGTGATTCACCTTACACCAATGGATGATCTGATTTATTCACTTGCCGTTTACTGCACTTTATCAACATTGATTTAGTACTATGCTACTGGATGATCTGATGCCATCACTTGTTGTTTATTGCACTTTATGAACATTGATTCACATTTGCATTTCACAGGATACTTAGAACAGTGTGTGGACCATTGTTTAGAATTTATGTTATGCTGGTGTTTTTATACATATGTGCGTTTAGCATTTTTGCACAGCTGAATTGAATATTGCACAATGTACTTGCTTTTACACAGGGTTTTATGTTTACATATTATATCATTGTCTTATTTATTAATTTATTTATTCACGTTCATTTATTGGAACATGTCTCATATATATTTATTATTTTCTTTTCACTCATTATTGCGAGTATTTGATGTTTTCACCAGTTTGCGCAACACCCACTAGCAATCGTTTCCCATGTTTTAACTGAGGGTAGTTAAATTGGTGTTTCTGCAGCAGCTGGAGGTTTTGTTTCCCTTCCCTCCCCTTCCTGTTTTCCCTCTCCCCCCCTCCCCTATTTTTTTGTCCTTGATAACGCGTGAGTACCCCATTTACAGTCCTGCTCACCATTATTGGCACCCCTTCATGTTTTGCATAACTGAGTGAATGTCTTCAGAAATAAATGGAAATGTACCAAATTTATATCAGCAGGATCTTGTTAATTTTCTAGGACGACTATATTTAAACCATGTAAAGGTAAATAAAGACTTCTGTAAGTGAGTCAATACGTTTTGTACTTCCCCACGGTTATTACCACTCGTCCTGACATTTACCCCATGAGTGCGCAATAGTTCCTGTTTTTTTATCCCCTCCCCCCCTCTCCCTTTTGTCCTTCCCCTCCCTTCCCTTTGTTTTGGAGGTCGACGACGTCTTTGTGGTTAAATTGATGGGAGTCAATTTTGTACCCTTTGCTAACGATCACCCACAACGCGTTTGACCACTTTTGTAGTTTATGAGCGTTATTACTCACTTTTCTTTTATTATTTATATATACT
>BLSH010078479.1:404417-438697 GCA_018402905.1 Glandirana rugosa | reverse complement strand
GAATAATGGGGGGGATATGTGCTAGGATGAGGAATAGGTGGGAAATATCTGCCAGGAGGAGGAAGAATGGGGGGGATATGTTCTATGAGGAAGAATGGGGGGATATGTGCTAGGAGGAAGAATGGGGGGGTGTTTGTGCTAGGAGGAAGAATGGGGGGGTGTGTGCTAGGAGGAAGAATGGGGGGATATGTGCTAGGAGGAAGAATGGGGGGGGGATATGTGTTAAGAATGGGGGGGATATGTGCTAGGAGGAAGAATGGGGTGGGTGTTTGTGCTAGGAGGAAGAATGGGGGGATATGTGCTAGGAGGAAGAATGGGGGGGGCATCTGCGAGAGGGACGAATGGGGGGATATATGCTAGGAGGAAGGTTTGGGGGGGTTGAGCCAGGAGAGGGGATGTTTGTGCTAGGAGAGGGGGTGGGAATTAGTATTGGGGGGACGGGGGGATTTGGGTAGGGAGGAAGAATTTGTGCTGGGAAGGGTAATGTAGAGGGGGTTGTGCTAGGAGGAGGGATTTGTGGGAATTTTTCCTAGGAGGGGGCTCGAAGAAAGATTTGTGCTGGGAAGGAAAATGGGGAGGGGTTGTGCAAGGAGGAATTGGGGAATTTGGAATAATAGAAGTGATTGGAGGGGATTTGTGCTGGCAGGGGGGATTTAGGGGAGAAGATTTGTGCTAGGATAGAAAGTTTGAGAAGAAAGAGGATGTGTGCTAGGCAGGTGATTTTTTTGGGGTGAGGGAGATTTGTGCTAGGAGGGGGGATTTTCATTTTGAAATTTTTGCACGGGGGGGAGGGGGGCGGTCAGGTAGGCTGTATGGGGCCCCGTGATTTCTAACAGTGGCCCTGCTAACACTTACCTGATTTCCCTCTCTGTCCAGCGATGTCCACGAGTGTCTCAGCCATCCGGAATCCGCCCTCCTGGTTGGCTGAGACACAGCAGCGGCACCAATGGCTGCCACTGCTGTCACTCAAAGTCAGCTAGCCAATCAGGGGGCAGAAGGGGTGAGGAGAGAGGGGGCAGGGACGGGTCGGGGCTCCATGTCTGAATGGACACAGGGAATTGTGACTCGGCTCGGGTGCCCCCATAGCAAGCTGCTTGCTGTGGGGACACTGAACAGGAGGGAGGGGCCAGGATCACAGAAGAGAGACCAGAGTAGAGGAGGATCCAGGCTGCTCTGTGCAAATCCACTGCACAGAGGAGGCAAGTATAACATGTTTGTTATTTTTATAGGAAAAAAAAAACAAGACTTTACAATCACTTTAAGCACTTCCCGTCCGGACGTCATTTTGCTATAATGGTTCTATTATCCTGACCGGACGTCATATGACGTCTGGCCAGATAAGCCGCTAGCACATGCCCGCAGTGGCGTGCAACGCGGTGATCGAGGACAGCGTGTGTCCCTTGGACACAGCCCATCCCGATCAAAGTAAATAGCCAATAAAATTATCTGTTTACCACATGATTGACTGTGTCTAATCACAGCCGGTCATATTTTGATTTTGGAAGCAGAAGTGGAGGCGCACCTGAAGCGCGCCCCCGGAGGCGTGCACCACGGTGATCGTGGATGGGTGCGTGCCCCTCAGACTTAGCCCATGCCCGATCAGGGTAAACAGCCAATGAAATTGACCATTTACCACGTGACCGGCTGTGTCCAATAACAGCCGGTCACAAATGTAAACAAAAAGCTGTCACTATCTGATCCCTGCTTCTTCTCCTCACACATCGGTCGTGTGAGGAGAGAGAGCATGGATCAGTGAGTAAAGCTTAGTGTCTGTCTACTGTGTATTGTACTGTGCACAACACCCCCCCCCCCCCAGCAATAAAGAGAACCTGTCACCAGTACTGTCAAACAGCCCATCTGGATTTGTCACAGCCCATCTGTAACTTCTGTCATACAGCCCATCTGTCACACAGGCCCGCCACCAGTGCCACCATCGGTCCCACCACCAGTACCACCACTGGCACGCCACACAGGCCCGCCTCTAGTACCGCCATCAGTACCGCCACACAGGCTCGCCACTAGTACTGAAATTGGTACTGCCACACAGGCCCGCCACTAGTACCGACATCGGTACCGCCATACAGACCCGCCACTTGTATCGCCACACAGGCCCCCCACCAGTACTGCCATCAGTACAGTCACCCAGGCCCACTATCAGGGACCTGTCAGTACCACCAGCAGTACCTTCACACAGGCCCACCATCATGTCTCAACGAGGTTACACGCCTGAGGAGGCATGTAACATCTTTACCATGTCAGATGATGAGAGCAGCAGGGAGCTCTCATCATACGATTCTGGTTCGAAATACGAGCCAATAGAGGGCAGTGGATCAGAGTCCGAGTCAGCGGAGGAAACCGTCCCTCCTAGAAGAATAAGGAGATCAGGACCAAGATCCGAAGACCTGCCTACCACCAGCAGCGCCAGACCCAAGGAAGAGGAGCCCAGTACTAGTACTGGAATTACACGCCCAAACCAAAGGATCTGGGCCCAGTCCTACCTTCCCGATGCCCTGGCAAACTCCTTATGTTTGCCTGCAAGCTCAGGGTTCGCTATAATCCCCGATTTAACTGCACAGCCAGATGTGCAGCCCAAACCTACCAATCTTTCAATTTATTGCTGCCAACCCCAATTCATCTTGCGCCCGCATGTTCCAATGGCGACGTCTGACAAGAATTTAAATTGTTTTTGGGCCTTACTTTAATTTGGGGCTTACAAAAAGACACGAACTCTAGGTGGATTTGATTTAAATCAATAGTAAAAAGGCTTGATTTAAATCAACTCAATTTAAATCATATTTTTTAAAGAGCAACTGTCATCTCTGTCCTGCAGCGGCTCTTCCTCTGACCTACTGTTGACTCACCGACAGTTCCATTCACTTTACTGGGACAGCTGGTGATGCGGCAGTGACACAACAAGGTGAGGGACGTGGCGGCAGCAGGTGAGTGGATGCCCGCTAACAGGCGCTGCCATGATGGCTCTGAAATGACAGGTGCTCTTTAAATGTAAGGACTTATTGTTGCTGGTAGTTAGAATCTTTAATATTTGTAAACAAAATGAAGATTTCCTATTTAGAATAATAAGCTGTCAGGTTAGAAAAACAGCGATATCAGAACTGATCCAGTTATACAGTTTGTAGTGTACATAGATTTGCAAAACAATGGAATAAAGGAATATTCCTGAACTTTGTTTTATCTTATGGTTACTTTGAAATTGTGTGACTGCATCAATGCAGTGCATGTTATCTCAGCTTGCAGAGTTTACCAAAAATGTAAATATTGCAGATTATACCGCCTCATGCTACATACTTAAGCTCCATTTCATGCTGACTAAACTAAATTATTACTGTATCCTAAATAGAAAACTATCTTTAAATAGATTTTTACTTCAAAAGCATTTTATTAAAATACATTTAATAAAATTCAAAACAATTGATTTAAATCAAAAAAATCTGATTTAAATTTAAAAAAAAAAGATTTTTTTTACTTTTTTTTTTAAATCATAAATTTTTATCCACCCTGCCATGCCTACTGGTCCACCCACTCCATCCACCACATGCCGATATATTCTGCTGTCATGTCCAGGCTGTTGGGCATCTGTATGTGGCCAGGCTGTGTAAAAGTCTCACGAATTTGGTATTGCCATACTCAGGAGGAGTAGCAGAATGTATTTTGGGGTGTAGTTGCAAGTATGCATATGCTGTGTGTGAGAAATAACCTGTTAATATGACAAGTTTGTGTAAAAAAAAAAAAGGGGGGGGTCATTTGGGGGGGTATTCGTACTTTCCTGGCTTGTTAGGGCCCGTTCACGCAGGGGCGATTCGACTTCAGGGGAATTTGCTAGGTGACTTTCAGTGCAACTTTCAGCGCGACTGATGCCAGGCGACTTTGCCTGTGGACAATCAGAGAAGGGAGGGAGGGGGTTTAGCCAAATAAATTCTATTCTTTTCTCTGTAAAGTAGCTTGCATTAAGATGGGGGATCAGACTTGGACTTCTATTGAATCCTATGGGCACAAGTCAGATAGAAGTTGCCTTGAAGTCAAGCAGGAACCTTTTTTTGAACTCGGAGCGACTCAGTGGCATACATTAAGATGGCTCCCATTCATTTCAATGGGATCTGAGATGTCAAGCGACTTGGGGCGACTTGAGGCGAATCAAGTCGGAACGCAAGTCAGTCAGAGCGCAAGTCGTCCCTGTGTGAATAGGCACTAAAGCCTCGTACACACTCGTTGTATGATCATCCGACCGTTAGCATGCGCGATTAGAACAGCCTACATACAACGGTTGTACAACAGAAGTTGTATGAGCAAACTATAAAACTTTGGTAGTACCAATAAGCGGTCGTACGACTGTTGTATCGTGTGTACAGAGAAGTTGGTCCAACAAGTTGTACTGTGCAAAACACGCATGCTCAGAAGTCAGGAATGGCTGGACACTAATTACATGCACCTGAACTTTCTCTTTATACGTTCATAACACGACACTACGTTCGGCTTGGTTGTACGATCGTGTAGTGCATGTCAGTACACAAGTTACATGACCTAACATACGATTTGGTCAGTTCGGTCGTACGATCGTTGAACCGTGTGTACAAGGCTGTGTCTCAAGAAATGAGATAGGCCGTCAGTACATCAGGTGGGATCAATTTTCAGTGCTTGTAGACTCTATAACTTTCACGAAGACCAAATAATATACACTAATCTGGGTTATTTTTACTAAAGATACATAGCAGTATACATTTTGGCACAAATGTATGAAGAAAAATTACTTATTTGCAAAATTTTACAATATAAACTAAAAAAGTGGGGGTTTTTTTCCGAAATCGATGCTCTTTTTTCACTTATATCGCAAAAAAAAAAAAAAACAGCGGTGAAAACCCACAAAAAGAAAGCTTGATTTGTGAGAAAAAAATGATAAAAATTTTGTTTGGATATAGTGTAGCTTGACTGAGTAATTGTCATTCAAAGTGTGAAAGCACTGAAAGCTGAAAATTGGTCTGGGCAGGAAGGTGTATAAGTGTATATGTGTATAAGTGCCCAGTATTGAACTGGTTAAACCAATGCCCCCTACCACCACCAGGTTGTAGTGCCTTCTGCAGCCTGTAGGCTTATTTTGGTAAATGAAGCCTAAAGCCTGCATATGATAACTATAACTAGGCAGCGATCACGTTTAGGAAGAACTTTTAATGATTGCTTTTATTTATTGGGGACCTGAGCTATCAGTGGAAGTTGGGTTAGAGAGCTAGTCAGCTACTAGCTTTCACAATGAGCAGAATTATTAAAGGTTATCTGTAGGAAAAACTTTTTTTGGATAAGGGTTAGACCCTCTGTCAAGTTTCTATTACTGTTCTCATTAGGGACAGTCACCCCTCTACCATAGTCTCCAAGAAAGAAAATGAGTGAATATTCTACATTTTAGAGCTATGTCCCTTCACTTTGGAAGATTCCCTCCAGCATCTTGTTGTGACAGAAAGTGAAGGGAAATTTCCCCAATAATACACAGACAGCAAAAAAAAAGAAACTGGTGTAGGTTATAACCCTTTCCTACTCTGTCTAAAACTAAAAAAGTTTGGGCTATACATACACTTTCACGAATCCCCAGCAAGGAAACTTGTGCCAAAGACCATTAATGTTAGTACTGCTGGAAGGTGAAAAGACCTGTAATGTTTTTAGGATCGCAGAGTTCAGAATGTTTCCCATGCCCCCCTTGTATACAGTATTGTCAAGGGACGATCAGAAAGCCTTATACTCATCCGATCCACTGTTACAGCAGTAAATGGCCCTCCCCCACAATCCAGTGGTGGACTATTCCAGACGTCTTCTCGTCGAGAGCAGGTCTATGAGCGCGATGTCTTCAGGAACAGTCCACTGCAGAAGACTTCTAGACTGAGGGTGGCAGGACTTGATTTGAGAGTAGAAATGGGCCGAACAACCCCCTGTTCGGTGCTCACTAGAACTCCTGAAAAGAGAAAACTTTCTGACCCGACTATTAAAGTCTATGGGACTCGAACTTGAAAAAGCAAAAGTACCCATTTTAAAGACTTATATGCAAGTTATTGGCCATAAAAAGGGAATAGGGGTCTGGGTACTGCCCTGGGGGACATGTATCAATGCAAACAACTGTTTCAAAAAAGATTGTTTACAGGAGCAGTGATTTTAATGAAAAAAAAGAGTCAAATTACATTAAGTCCCCTTTCACACTTTGTGCGACTTGTCCTGAGACTTGGGACTGCAAAGTCGCATGACAAGTCGTAGCCCCATGATTTTCAATGAGTACCATTCATATCTGTCCGACTTCAAAGTAGTCCCTATACTACTTTGGTCCGACTTTGATGTGAGTTGAGGTCCTTAGACCTCAAGATTACACAGGCATTCCCTGAAATTGCGGCAAAATTGCACGACTTTCAAGTTGCGGCAGTGTGAAAGGAGCCTTAACCACTTAAGGACCGGAAGGATTTACCCCCTTCATGACCAGGCCATTTTTTGCGATACGGCACTGCATCGCTTTAATTGACTATTGCACAGTCTTGCAACGATGTACCCAAATAAAATTGATGTCCTTTTTTTCCCCATAAATATATAGCTTTCTTTTGGTGGTATTTGATCACCTCTGCGGTTTTTATTTTTTGTGCAACAATTTTGAAAAAAAAACTATATTTTTTACTTTTTGCTATAACAAATATCCCCAAAAAAATGTAAAAAAACAAATTTCTTCCTCAGTTTAGGCCGATATATATTCTTCTACATATTTTTGGTAAAAAAAAAATCGCAATAAGAGTATATTGATTGGTTTGCACAAAACTCATAGCGTCTACAAACTATAGGATAGATTTATGGACTTTTATTTATTTTATATTTTTACTGGTAATGGCAGCGATCTGTGATTTTTAGTGGGACTGCGACATTGCGGCGGACAAATCTAACTCCAAATTACACTTTTTGGGGACCAGCGACATTATTACATTGATCAGTGCTATAAAAATGCACTGATCAATGTATAAATGACACTGGCAGGGAAGGGGTTAACACTAGGGGGCGATCGATGGGTTAAGTATGTTCCTTGGGTGGGTTCTAGCTGTAGGGGGTTGGCCTGCCAGGGACATGACAGAGATCACTGTTCCCGATCACTGGGTCAGAACGGGGATCTGCATTATTTACATAGGCAGATCCCCATCCTGCCTCTGAATACAAAGATTGCGGGCGGCCAGCGCACATTGAGTACACCGGACGCGCGGGCATGCTCCCGTGGTGCACAGTGCAATCTCATATACACGGACCGATGTACAAATACATTGGTTAGCGCAGGAGAGCCGACCTGCCGCTGTAAAAGTACGGCGGCTGGTCGGCAAGTGGTTAAATACAATACCATTGCAATAGAAAAATGTTTTAATTTTGGCATGGGGTTCCTGTAGGGCCTGGTATGGATGGGGGGGGGGGGGGATTTTTTTCACTTTTTTGTTGCCGGCAATGTTTTTTTTAATATTCAGCTGTCAGCGGGGAAGCCCATTGACAGCTGATGATACATCAGTTGTTAAGGATGCGGCAGCCGACTTCCCGGCCCCGCTCCTTAACACCCAGCTATTTACTGCGCCCTGACTGGGCAAAGCCTTGCTCAGTCAGGTCTTAGAATGCACTGTGCAGTGCATTGCAGGGTGCTCTATTTGGGAGGAATGGTGGATTAGGTAATTATATCTCCGCTCTCCCAACCCCTAGACAAAAACGAGCAGTTTACCCATGTACAGCCCCACTGCATGGGAAAAAAAAGATTTGCCGGGAGTTCTGCTTTAAGATTGATGTCAAGGCTTTGATGACTAAGGAGAGTCTTGTCCAAGTCAAAAGCACTGGAGTCTGTGAATCCTTCAAGCTCAAAAGAAGCAGCATGAGAGCAAAGACAAGGTGTCCAAGAAGAAGAAGCCATTGCCTGCAGCCAAGCCCAAGAAACCAGCCAAGAGCCCAGCTACTGTAAGAAGAAGGCTAAGCCCATGGCAGCCAAGAACCTGGCTAAAAAGAAGGTTAAGCCCAAGACAGCCATGCCTAAGAAGGCTTCTTGTAATAAATATATATAAATAATATACATATTTTCTCCTTTCATATTCTTTCACAAATCCACACCATCTATCTATCTATCTATCTATCTATCTATCTATCTATCTATCTATCTATCTATCTATCTATCTATCTCTGTTACAAGATGACTACCAATACCTAAAGGTTCGGACAAGTGTGTAAATTTCATTGAAATTTCATTGTGATGTGTCACTCATGACTTGAAAAGCTTTGTAACCACTGGGCTAAACTACACCCTTTCTATAGTTCTATGGGCGTCCGCAGAACTTTTTTCCGGGGGGGGGGGCATAATTTTAAGGTCACCCATGCCCCGCCCCTTTTTGACAATGTCATGAAAGGGAGGGGCTTAGTCATTATAACAAAGTACAGGCATGTCAAGGTTTAAGAAACCTGATGCAAAAGCTTAAAGCGGAGTTCCACCCAGAATTTTTTTTTTTTTACATCATTCAAGTCCTTTGCCTATATAGACTTACATTTGAAGGAAAAATTTTTTTTATACTCACCCTAAGTCACTTGTTGCTAGGTGGTCTCTGTAATCTGCCCCTATTAGGCCATAGGCTCTACTCCTCACTTCCTGCTTCCCCTGGCCTCCTGGGAGATGTGACTCATCATTTCCCAGGAGTCAGTGAGCTTCCCTGTACTGTAAAATCATGTTATTTCCAGACAGCAAATTACACGATTTAAGGTGGACAGAGATCGAGGTGTGCATGATGGTTACCCACCATGCACTTATTTCAGGAAGAGATGCCAGGAGACTACGGATGGGCTTCAGATGCCCTCACCTAAAATGGAAAAGTCCAGCAGTGAGAGAAACAAAATAGTGAGCAAAAAATATGTAATTCAGTGGTTCTCAACTCCGGTCCTCGGGAACCACCAACAGGCCAGATTTTAAGTATTGCCTTGGGGGAGATGCAGACTAGAATACTGCAATCACTGAGCAGCAAATTATATCACCTGTGATGCATTTCAGTTATCCTGCAAACCTGGCCTGTTAGTGGGTCCCGAGGACAGGAGTTGAGAACCACTGATGTAATTACTAGGCGGTTTGAAAGTAAGGAAACAAAAGATTACATCTATTTAGTATTAAGAGCGGATGCCAAAAAAAATTAAAAAATTCTGGCTGGAACTCCGCTTTAATAGAAGGATGAAGCTGCCATTGTCTGATTAGCAATTTCTAATCTGTTCCCCTAGACCAGGGGTAGGAAACCTGAGGCTCTCCAGCTGTTGTAGAACTACATTTCCCATGAGGCATTGCAAGGCTGATGGATACAATTACTCCCAGAAGCATGATGGGAAATGTAGTTCTACAACAGCTGGAGAGCCGCAGGTTCCCTACGTTTGCCCTAGACCCTTTAGAGCAGGATCCCCATAGATCCCCCTTTAGTCTTACCTTTTAACCTACATTCTCCATGCTACCAGGTTTTCCTGTACCACCAAGTACTCCAGGCTTTCCCTGCAAAGAATATATATATTTAGCCAACATGACCCAGGCATGTCAAGGTTTGAGAAACCTGATGCAAAAACTTAATAGAAGGATGAAGCTGCCATTGTCTGAATAGCAATTTCCAATCTGTTCCACTAGATCCCCTTTAGAGCAGGGTCCCCATAGATCCTCCTTTAGAGCAGGCCAGACCAGGGTCCCCCATATAGATACCCATTTAGAGCAGGCCGGGGCAGGTCCCCCATAGATCCCCCTTTAGAGCAAGCCAGGCCAGGGTCCTCCATATAGATCTCCTTTTAGAGCAGGCCAGGGCAGGTCCCCCATAGATACCCCTTTAGAGCAAGCCAGGCCAGGGTCCCCCATAGATCCCCCTTTACAGCAGGCTAGGCCAGGGTCCCCCATATAGATCCCCCTTTAGAACAGACCAGGCCAGGGCAGGTCCCCCCATAGAATATTACTTAGTCTTCTTACTCTTACCTTTTTTACCTGTATCTGTATATAAAAAAGATCCCCAGGTTTTCCTGCAGTACCACACTCCATGCTCTCCGGCCTCTCCCCTTGTAAAAAAAATATATATATATATATATATATATATTCCACTTCAAGAGTCCTCCTTGCTTCCTCTTCCTCCTCAGCTCACGCTGCCTGCCTGTTCTCTGGTTCTCTCTAACGTGCTGGTCAGACGCTGCACAGCACAGACAGTTCCTCCCCCAGACAGTTCCACAGATCACTCCGCACGCAGGCAGGACTCCACCACCACTCCACTTGAGTGGGCGGTGCCGCCGCCACTCGGGCTGGTTCTACATCTCTCTCTACACAATACACAGGAGGAACTGGAGCCAAGCGGTCGAGCCAAAGTCCGAGCCATCGCATCGGGGGTGAGAGAGCAGCAGACTCAGGAAAAAAGTCTGCGGTGGCCGCGGCGGACCCTGCAAAGACTGCTCACAGACACCAGTGTCCAGAGGCGTAGCGTGGGGGGTGCAAGGGGGGCCGGCCGCACCGGGCGCAACATCTGGGGGGGCGCGCTCGCACTCGCAGCTCTCTGCCCCTGCCTGGCTCACTCACTCTCTCTGCAGTGCTGGCTGTGCGAATCCGATCCGACCCGCCGGGTCGCCGCCCACTTTGGAGGGGGGGTGCCAGGCATGCGGTGCGGTGGGTGCGAAGAAAGAGCGAGGGACTATCTGGGGGACGGACAGTGCAGCGGCCGCCCAGCGCAGCGCTGAGCGCGGGAGAGAACCACACCAGACCAGCCCAGGCAGCAGCAAGAAGAAGCTGGCAGCGGCGGCAGGTGACACAGGCCATAGAGGAGAGAGGGAGCCAGTGGTGACAGACGCTGCAGGAGGAGGAAAACCTAGGAGGACCTGGAGGAGAAAACCTAGCCTGCTGACTGCTGTGATCGGGTCCGTCCGGGACAGCCGGTGAAAAAAAAGGTAGGAGTCACGAGTGACATGTCCACTGACACTCGATCTGCTCCAATCCGCCAAAAACAGACGGATGGAAACCCTATTTTCCATCCGTCTGGCGGATCAGATCGGATGAACACGGACAGACAGTGTTCATCCGATTCTCCATAGAGGAGAATGGAGCTGTGACAGGACAGTCTGTGCATGGAGTGCAGAGTCTGTCCTGTCATCCACCGGCTCAGCGGGGATAAAAAGACGGATCCCCGCTGAGCAGCGGAGCCCGTCAAGCCCGCTCGAGTGAAAGGACCCACTGCCAGTGTCCATGTACGAAATAATAATGGGGTAAGCCTCGCGCCACTCTCTGACTGATGACTAATATGAAAAGTGAATAAATGTGCCCAAACAAAATAAAGTAAAATAAATAAGTGTAAACCAAGGGATGCTGCAATATCTAATATATATCACAATATATGAACAATGGTAAAGAGATTGATACTGCACAGCCTAGTGGGGCTTAAACTTCTAGTGTAAACATCATACAATAAAGTGCAAACTTGCCAGTAAACAAGAAAGTGCTTCTTATATCATATATATATAAGGTATATATTGCATAAAGTGCATATTATAGAGCTGTGCCCTATAGCAGTAATTGTTCTTCAAGGTTTCACCAATAGTGGCTACAGTATAATCACATAAATGGTGTTGAACAATAATTAAGACAAAAGTAACAGTCTCTTGTGAACAGGTGACAAAAAGTGCAATCCGTGCGGTCTATGCTTTAAAAACTGAAGTGATTCACTCGTGTAGTCCCAGCCGATTTTGGGGGGAGTCCTCAGCACACCACCAAAAGGACTATTGGGAATGTGTTGTGCTCCCCGTTCCGGGCTCACAGAACTCTCACCTCCAAATTATAGGACACTCGCTTATGTATAACAATTCCTCTCTTAATGGGGCGCCTTCTCCTTTAAGACCCGTCCTCCTTATCCCTCCTTATCCTCCTGCTGATTGCAGTTAACTTCCACCAATATTATATTCATTCATACAGGAACCCGGTAGAGATAAAAATAAACTCTCCCATAGTGTAGTATGTAAAGGTAACACAATACTGTTTATTCTGGCCAAATGCCTACTTACATCTATGGAAGGAATCAATGCAATGAAATGACACAGCGGCTGTATGCCTCTTACTCTGCCTCACACTGTGTGTCCAATAAAGTACGTCCTCCGGTCACTTCCGCCTAAGCGTTACGTCACATCACGTGACTTCATCAGTGTCCATGTACGGACACCATGCCGATCCCTGATTCTTCTGGGGGGGGGCACTTGCCCCCCCTTGTGGACGCCCATGACCCTTTCACTTATGTACATTAAAACACACAGTCATATGCTATGGCCATTAGCTTGTTTTATTTTAAACCATAGCCTCTCCACTTTTTACAAGTGATGAGAATGGCTACCCTCCATAGCACATTTCTCACCTGCATTCTTTCTCTGCTGCAAGAGTCTCCTCATTGGTAAGGATGGGCGAATGGTTCAGGCCGAACATGAGTTCGGGCTGAACATTGGCTGTTTGCCCGTTCACCCAAACAACCGAATTATCAGGGTGTTTGACCACTTGTTCGGCTCGCCAAACGACCACAATACACTGAGCCGCCGCACAGTGCATTGAAAACCCTGATTGGCTGAAGAAATGAAAGCTTCGTCCAATCAGGGTACACAGCACTGTCAGAGCCATGATTGGATGCTGTCATGATGACTCTATCCAATCATGGCTCTTAGTCCCGCCCCACACTATAAAAGTATTCTTTCAATAGCAGCCATTTTCAGTGTGATATCGGCATGGAGAGAGATAGAACAGGGCTCTGTTCAGTGCTACTAGACAGTTAGTGTGCTATAGTGTGCTATTGTGATTATATTGTCAGTGTAGAATATTAGTTTAGCGTGAATCTAGGGATAGTCAGGGTGAGTGTATTGAAGACCATTCATCTTTACATAAGTGTCAATCTAGGGATAGTCCAGTCAGTGTAGTGTGTGACCACCATTCATCTTTAATTTAGTGTGCATCTAGGGACAGTTCAGTTAGTGTCAGTGTAGTGTAGTGACGACCAAAATTCATCTTTACATTAGTGTGCATCTAGGGACAGTTTAGTTAGTGTCAGTGTAGTGTAGTGACGGCCAGCATTCATCTTTACATTAGTGTGTATCTAGGGACAGTTCAGACAGTGTCAGTGTAGTGACCATTTAACACTATATATACTCATTGCATTACTGCAAGTTTTTACGTCATATAATTTGGTGCTAAGACAAAAACCACACCGCTCTGAACACCGGGAATCGGAAGGCAGCATAGGGTGGTGCACACCTACTCTATGTGCTCTAGCTCTGAATATACCTCCATCATCCAATAAGGCAAAAGTCCATGAAAGAAGAAAATTGAGCTGGCACACTGGGAAATTCATCTTTAAAAGTTTATTTCATTCCAAAGGTTAAAAGGTACACGCAGACGCGTTTTGGCATACAAGGTATTTTTATGCCAAAACGCGCCTGCGTGTTCCTTTTAACCTTTGGAATGTAATAAACTTTTGAAGACAAATTTCCCAGTGTGCCAGCTCAATTTTCTTCTTTCATTTAGTTCTGTGCATTACTGAAAGTTTAATGCCGTGTATTTCATTGCTTTACTACAAGTTTAATGCCATATACTTCTGTGCGTTACTGCAAGTTTAATGCCATATATTTAACTGCGTTACTGCAAGTTTAAAGGAAAAAAATTTGTGCTTTACTGCAAGTTAAACAGCATATAGTTATGTGCATTATTGCAAGTTTAACGCCATATATTTCATTACGTTACTGCAAGTTTAATGCCATATAGTTCTGTGAGTTACTGCAAGTTTAACGCCATATAGTTCTGTGCGTTACTGCAAGTTTAACGCTATATAGTTCATGTCGTTACTGCAAGTTTAATGACATATATTTCATTGCTTTACTGCAAGTTTAATGCCATATATTTCATTACGTTACTGCAAGTTTAATGCCATATAATTCTGTGCATTACTGCAAGTTTAACGCCATATAGTTCTGTGAGTTACTGCAATTTTAACGCCATATAGTTCTGTGCGTTACTGCAAGTTTAACGCTATATAGTTCTGTGCGTTACTGCAAGTTTAACGCTATATAGTTCTGTGCGTTACTGCAAGTTTAACGCCATATAGTTCTGTGCGTTACTGCAAGTTTAATGCCATATAGTTCTGTGCGTTACTGCAAGTTTAACGCCATATAGTTCTGCGCGTTACTGCAAGTTTAACGCTATATAGTTCTGTGCGTTACTGCAAGTTTAACGACATATATTTCATTGCTTTACTGCAAGTTTAATGCCATATATTTCATTACGTTACTGCAAGTTTAATGCCATATAATTCTGTGCGTTACTGCAAGTTTAACGCCATATATTCATTACGTTACTGCAAGTTTAATGCCATATAATTCTGTGCGTTACTGCAAGTTTAATGCCATATAGTTCTGTGCATTACTGGAAGTTTAACACACTATATTTCATCGCGTTACTGCAAGTTTAATGCCATATAGTTTTGTGCGTTACTGCAAGTTTAACGCCATATAGCTCATTGCATTACTGCAAGTTTAACGCCATATAGTTCTGTGTATTACTGCAAGTTTAACGCCATATATTTCATTGCGCTACTGCAAGTTTAATGCCATATATTTAATTGCGTTAATGCAAGTTTAATGGCATATAATTCTGTGCGTTACTGCAAGTTTAACGCCATATATTTCATTGCGTTACTGCACGTTTAATGCCATATATTTCATTGTGTTACTGCAAGTTTAACGCCATATAGTTCTGTGTGTTACTGCAAGATTAACAGCATATATTTCATTGCGTTACTGCAAGTTTAATGCCATATTGTTTTTGTGCGTTACTGCAAGTTTAACGCCATATAGTTCTGTGCATTACTGCAAGTTTAATGCCGCATATTTCATTGCGTTACTGCAAGTTTAACGCCATATAGTTCTGTGTGTTACTGCAAGATTAACACCATATATTTCATTGCGTTACTGCAAGTTTAATGCAATACATTTCATTGCATTACTGCAAGTTTAATGTCATATAGTTTTGTGCCTTACTGCAAGTTTAACTCCATATAGTTCATTGCATTACTGCAAGTTTAACGCCACATAGTTCTGTGCGTTACTGCAAGTTTAACACCATATATTTCATTGCGTTACTGCATGTTTAATGCCATATATTTCATTGCGTTACTGCATGTTTAATGCCATATATTTAATTGCGTTACTGCAAGTTTAACGCCATATAATGCTGTGTGTTACTGCAAGTTTAACGCCATATATTTCATTGCGTTACTGCAAGTTTAATGCCATATAGTTCATTGCGTTACTGCAAGTTTAACGCCATATAGTTCTGTGCATTACTGCAAGTTTAATGCCATATATTTCATTGCGTTACTGCAAGTTTAACGTCATATAGTTCTGTGTGTTACTGCAAGTTTAACGCCATATATTTCATTGCGGTACTGCAAGTTTAACACCATATAGTTCTGTGTGTTACTGCAAGATTAACGCCATGTATTTCATTGCGTTACTGCAAGTTTAAAGCCATATAGTTCTGTGCATTACTGCAAGTTTAACGCCATATATTTCATTGTGTTACTGCAAGTTTAACGCCATATATTTCAATGCGTTTATGCAAGTTTTACGCCATATAGTTCTGTGCATTACTGCAAGTTTAACGCTATATACTTTATTGCGTTACTGCAAGTTTAACACCATATAGTTCATTGCGTTACTGCAAGTTTAATGCCATATAGTTCTGTGCGTTACTGCAAGTTTATCGCCATATAGTTCTGCGCATTACTGCAAGTTTAACGCCATATATTTCATTGCGTTGCTGCATGTTTAACGCCATATAGTTCTGTGCGTTACTGCAAGTTTAACGCCATATATTTGATTGCGTTACTGCAAGTTTAACACCATGTATTTCATTACGTTACTGCAAGTTTAACGCCATATAGTTCTGTGCATTACTTCTAGTTTAACGCCATATATTTAATTGTGTTACTGCAAGTTTAACGCCATATAGTTCTGTGCGTTACTGCAAGTTTAACGCCATATATTTCATTGCGTTACTGCAAATTTAATGCCATATATTTCATTGCGTTACTGCAAGTTTAACACCATATAGTTCTGTGCGTTACTGCAAGTTTAACGCCATATATTTTATTGCGTTACTGCAAGTTTAACACCATATAGTTCTGTGCGTTACTGCAAGATTAACGCCATGTATTTCATTGCGTTACTGCAAGTTTAAAGCCATATAGTTCTGTGCATTATGCAAGTTTAATGCCATATAGTTCTGTGCGTTACTGCAAGTTTAACGCCATATATTTCATTGTGTTACTGCAAGTTAAACGCCATATAGTTCTGTGCTTTACTGCAAGTTTAATGCCATATACTTTATTGCGTTACTGCAAGTTTAATGCAATATAGTTCTGTGCGTTACTGCAAGTTTAACGCTATATATTTCATTGCGTTGCTGCAAGTTTAACGCCATATAGTTGTGTGCGTTACTGCAAGTTTAAGGCCATATATTTGATTGCGTTACTGCAAGTTTAACACCATATATTTCATTGCGTTACTGCAAGTTTAACGCCAAATAGCTCTATGCATTACTGCAAGTTTAACGCCATATATGTAATTGTGTTACTGCAAGTTTAACGCCATACAGTTCTGTGAGTTACTGCAAGTTTAAGGCCGTATATTTAATTGCGTTACTGCAAGTTTAACGCTATATATTTCATTGCGTTACTGCAAGTTTAACACCATATATTCTGTGTGTTACTGTAAGTTTAACGCCATATATTTCATTGCATTACTGCAAATTTAACGCCATATAGTTCTGTGTGTTACTGCACGTTTGGCGCAGTATATTGCAGTATATTATAGTGTATCCGTGGAGTGTGTCTGTGTATTGAGTACTCAAATGAAAGTGCACCAAACGTCACTTTCCATTGATTAAAGTGCATCCACGTACACATTTACACATCTTTATTAAATTTGAGTAATAAGCACCCCCACCCCCCCATCATGTCTGGGAGGACAACAAGGAGAGGCAGACGTTCCCATGGCACTGTAAGGGGTTCAGCAGAGGTGGACATGGTCAGTCCTCGGCCACAACATGCAGAGGAGGTGGTGGACTGGCTTACTAAACCATCCTCATCCCCCTCATCCTCCGTCACCCAAGCAGAGACTAGTACGCAGTCCCCTGCATCTGCCAGAGTGGCTAAACCTGCCTCCTTGTCCTCAGCTATTCCTGCCATAGCCCCAGCGGAGTGATTTGAAGTCAGCGGAGTTAGCGTCAGTGGAGTTATTTGAACACAGCATCAGCCACTTGCTCCTTAACAATCTACAGCCATTACTCAATTCAGATGTTGGTTCTGAGGTTGAGGAAGGCAGGAACATGAGCCTACAGAGAGGGGAGAACACTGGTACACAAATTGACATTCATGTTCCCCCAGCCGCAACGTATTGCCAAGTTGTCTCCAGTGGTAATGAGGATGGAGGAGATGATGATGATGATGAGGTCACTGACACGACTTGGGTGCCAGATAGAGCAGAGGAGGAAAGTGAGGGTGAGGCACAACCCCAACGAGGCAGCCATCATGGAAGACCAGAGAGCAGCCATCCTATTCCATCACATTGTGGAGCTGTTATCTTCCGGCCCACTTCCCACAGTTCAGCTGTCTAAGCCTTTTTTTTAGTACATGTGCAGCCGATCGCACTGTTGCTATTTGCAAAGTTTGTCTCAAGCACATCAAATGTGGCAAAAACACCAGCCATTTGGGTACTACATACATGACAAGACATTTAACCTCCCACCACTCAGCCCATTGGCAAGAGCACCTAAAAGCCACACAAAAGGGGCACAGATCTGTCCCTCCTCCTCCTAACTCACCTCAATCTGCCCCTGCTACACCTCATGACCTCTCAGCAGCCTCCACTGACAGGGTAATGGTATAGCGCAGGGTGTCCCAGGTCCTTGAAGCACATCTGCAAGCAGCACGCCAGTGCTCAGTTGGCTGAAATTAAGAAGGAATTCCTCCTGCCGATAAACCGCCTGATTTGGGACGTGCCCAAAAGGTGGAACTCGACTTTGGCAATGCTGCAGCGACTGCACATGCAACAGAGGGCCGTCAACCAGTACCTGTGTGAGTATGGCACAACGACAGGCTCAGGCCAGCTAGGTTTTTTCCCAACACCAATGGCTGCTCATAAAGAATGCATGCACTGTACTGTCACCATTTGAGGAGGCCACAAGGATGGTGAGCTGTGACAATGCATGCATCAGTGACACAAATCCCTATTGAGTTCCTGCTGGAACATACTCTGCATGGCATATGGACATGGCAATGGATGCAGAGCAGTGGGAGGAAGAGGACTTCCTTTCCTTTCAAGGCCCACTTTATACAGACACCATTGTTCCTATGCCACAGAACACACTAGAGGAGGAGGAGGATTCTGGCAGTTTCTGAGGCATTGAAGCAGAGGAAGACATACGTCAAACAGTAAGCGATTGTTTTCCATCCCCAGAATCCTTGGGAGTAGTACGTGGCTGGGAGGAGGCAGTTCCAGATACTGTAATCCTCAGTGACCCTAAGGAGTCTGCTTCTCATGCCTCCGCAAATTTGCGGTGCATGGGCTCCCCTCATGCTTCAAAGTCTGCAAAAGGACCCAAGAATATGTGGCATATAGCAGAAGGATCACTATTGGTTGGCAACCCTCCTTGACCACCGTTATAATGGTAAAGTCTCAGAACTCATCCAGTTCCCACAGAGAGTGCAGAAGATGAAATCTCTTGAGGACACCTTAAAGAAGAGTTTATTGAACGTTTTTCTTGACTTTGGTAGGTTACAGTGTCGTGGAAAATTTAGTTTTGAGGCTTCTGTTGGTCAAGAGAGGAGCAGTGGAGAAGGCACCCGCCTAAGTGATGCATATCTCCATTTTTTTAGTCCTCGCGCCCAGGGCTCCACATCCCTTCGACAGCTGAAGAAGCTCAGTCGAGCGTAATGCGTACAGGTGTGAGGTGCCGCCATTCAGGAAGTTTCTTCTCTTTTATATTGATGATATGCGTGTTTTGCGCATTTTTATCAGAGAGCACTGTGGTTTGCCTTTATCATTTCATGGCTGCATATGAGTAATCGTAATTCCATGAGGAAGTCAGTGATATCCAGGGACTGTAGGAGGAAGAGCCATTTGCCAATGTCGGACGGAGAGGCATTGTGTCAGGTATATGAGGCTCTGTAGTGGGGTGGTGGTGAACAGGCATTGTAGCCAATGGTGGAGATCACTGAAGTCACTGGATATTATAATGACACTATGAATCACCACTTATAGCTGCACAACGGTGGAATGTTTTGCACTAGTTTGGACTTTAATAAACATTTTGTTTTCATTTTGGGTTGCGCTACACCAGTTTTTGTTTATTAATTTTGCATAGAGAGTCAGAAGTAGATACACTCTGAAGGGTGTTTGGCAGCAATCACTATCAGCCCAATTGAGGGCTACTAACATTTTGTCAATTATATTGTTTGCTTCACTGTATTTATTCAACATTTATATTCCTGTATTGCGCTGATTATATTTTGGTATCACAACCCATCAGCAGCGTCTGCATCACATGATGGATGATTTTCTAGGGGCAAAAACAGAGATGAGAGCTTTCCAGTCGACGATCCACTGGCTTACTGGGTCATGAGAATAGGCCACTGGCCAGAACTTGCTCAGTATGCTATTGAGCTGCGGAGCTGCCCTGCATCCAGCGTGCTTTCCGAACGGGCATTCAGTGCTGCTGGAGGTTTTGTTACTGATCATAGAACACGTCTGTCCACAGACTCCGTGGACCGTGTCAGGTTCTGGTATGGAGGCTGAGATGCTAGGAGTGCTCTCCTTGTGGCTAAGTGCAGTGCGTCCCTGAAGATGGAACAGGGAATGCAGTGCCCAAAGAAGCACGGGTTTCCAGGTGCTTGCTTGAAGTCAGGAGAGCTGATCACCCAGGGATGACTGCAGCAGGCTGGAAGCACTGGAAGACTGGAAGTGCCTAGGTGCTGGACAGAGGGACGACCAGGAGCAGAGCCAGAGGTCATATACAGCAGATCAGTCCAGAAGCATAAACAGGAGCAATCCGGAGTCATACACGGAAGACAGGAGAAGCAGGGTTGCAGGGCCAAGTTGGGGTCAAACACTTGAGAGAAGCAGCAGTGAAGTCCAGATGCGAGCCAGGAGTCAAAGCCAGTGTATCAGAGAGCAGGGTCAAGGCAAGCCGGGTCGTTAACAGGAAATCCACAGATCAAGGCTACAGAAGCAACACGGGAGAGCTGAAGAAAATCCAGCAACATCATGTCGTTAGCAGCAGGTTTAAATAGGCAGCTTGGCGGCAACTTCTGTCACGCCACTTGTGTGTCACACGTGTCTTGCAACATCTGTCACGCGCGCGCGGGAGCTCTCCGTAAATGTCCATGTTGGGTATGGGCAACATTGCCAGTCCTGCCACAAACATCTCCCTGACAGTGCCCCTCCCCCCCAAGGGGCAGCCTCTGGATGCCCAAACGAGCCCACCTCTCTGGGTATCTGTTTCGGGAGTTTTGTAACAGTCTAGGGGCATGTACATTTCCTGCGGGTTGCCAGGAGTTTTCCCCTGTGGAATACCCTTTCCATTTAACGAGGAACTGAATTTGCCTACCTCTCTTCCGGCAGTCCAAGATAGCTTCTACTTTGTACTCTGTGTCATTCCCTATAACGACTGGTGGAGGTGGCAACTCTTTTCTCTAAGGAAATGGGATTGGTACAGCTGATTTCAACAAAAGAGACGTGAAACACTGGGTGGATCCTGTAGGAGTCTGGTAGAGCAAGTTCAAAGGCCACAGGATTCACTTCTCTTTTAATCTCGAACGGCCCCACAAACTTTGGCCCCAGCTTCCTGCAAGGACAAGAAAGTTTGAGATTAACAGAGGACAGCCATACTTTGTCTCCCACCTTGTAGATGGGATTCCCTCTTCTTTTATTTATCATACTGTTTCTTGAAATCCTCTTGAGCCTTTTGTTTCCTGGAGGACTTGATAATTTGTTTGGATAAAGCTTATCCTATCTTGCACGGCTGGTACTGGAGATTCGGGGATGGTGTTTGGGAGAAACGAGGGATGAAATCTGTATTTGGCCCAGAATGGTGACTGATTGGTGGCTTCATGCACTGAGTTAATGAATGTGAATTCAGCGCATGGCATCAAAGAGACACAGTCATCTTGAGAGAAAGAGCAAAAACAGCATATATATTGTTCCTAGAAAAACACAATGCCCATCGGGCTTGTTGAGGTTTCAAATGTCTGCCAGTCCTAACATATTCTATGTTCTTGTGATCGGTAAAGATCATAATGGGCTGTGCAGCACCTTCAAGAAAGTATCTCCATTCTTCCAAAGCAGTTTTAATAGCCAAAAGCTCTTGATCCCCTACATCGTAGTTCCTTTCTGGCTGGCTCATTTTCCATGAGGAAAGGTGTAGTAACGACTTGGGACCCTGTCGTTGGGACAGAATGGCTCCTGTGGCCACCTCTGAAGCATCAACTTCCAGAACATAGGGCAAAGTGGAGTCAGGATGCTGGAGAACTGGTGCTGAAACAAATACTTAAGTCTGTCGAAGGCTGCCTGGGCATCAGCGGACCATTGAAATCGGGAGTGCTGGCGAGTTAGGTGGGTAATGTGTGCAATGATGGCCGAAAAGTTCTTGACAAATCTTCGGTAAAAATGTGCAAATCCAATGGGTCTTTAGATGCCCTTTTTATCTGAGGGAGCTGGCGATTCCAGTATGGCTTTCACTTTTTGGGGGTCCATGGCGATTCCCTCCATGTAGATGATAAGTCCCAGGAACTGAACTGACCCCTTTTCAAAGTCATATTTCTCAGCCTTCACATACAGTCCATGTGCCCTTAGAGTAGATAATACTTTCTTCATGTGTACTCTATGGATCTCCAGAGTAGCTGAGAAAACAAGGATATCGTCCAAGTACACAACGATGAAATTGTCCAGATATTCTCTGAAGATATCGTTCACAAAGTGCTGGAACATGGCTGGGGCCTAAACAGCATCACCAAGTACTCAAAGTGACCGAAGCATGTTCAGAATGCCGTTTTCCATTCATCCCCCTCTCAAATGCAAACCAGGTTGTAGGCACCCTGTAAGTCCAGTTTTAAGAAGACTTAAGCTGTACAGAACCTTTGGAACAGTTTAGGGATAAGAGGGAGTTGATAATGGTTCTGAATGGTAATTTTATTCAGTTCTCTGTAATCCACACAAGGTCTTAATGTCTTGTTCTTTTTCTCCACAAAAGAAGATGCCAGCTCCAGGAGATGAAGATGGGCGAATTAATCCCTTTTCCAGATTTTCATTAATGTATTGCCGTAAAGTTTTCAGTTCATTTTCTGAGAGAGGGAAGATATGGCCAAAGGGAATCTCGGAACCTGGAAGTACTTCAATTGGGCAATCATAGGGACGGTGAGGAGGAAGGGTTTCAGCCTTCTTTTTATCAAAGACATCTAGGAATTCTTGATAAGCAGATGGTATGTTTTGGCTGGCACTGGAAGCTGGTTGTAAAGTCAAACAACTAGTAAAGTCTTTGAAAGCAGGAGTCAGACAGTGCCGTTGACAGTAAGTCGAAGTAAAGAGGACTTCGTTCTTGAGCCAGTTAATCTGAGGGTTGTGTGCTTGCAGCCAGGGAATTCCCAGGATGACTGGAAACATGAGAGAGCACAAGACATCAAAATGTACCAACTCCCTGTGGCCAGAGTTGGTCACCGTGAGTAGGGGCACAGTCTCTTGTGTAACTAGCTCAGAACTGGGCAGGGAGCCATCAGCCAGATGTACTGTCAGCCGCTGTTCTTTTATAACAAGGGGAATTCCAAGTTTCTTAGCCAGGGTTAAGTCCAGGAAGCAGCTGCAGGCCCCAGAGTCAATGGTGGCTGGAATCCAGACCTCCTCCTCCACCACTTGTAATGTGACAGGGGGAACAAGGTGATATAAGGAGGATCCAGATACTTGACAGTAAACCAGAGTATGAGGAAGTGGCTTACTGGGCCTTATGGGGCAATTTCGCAGAAAATGTCCATTTCCTCCACAGTAGAGGCACAGATTCGGCTGACGGCGATAGAGCCATTCTTCTGGGGACAGTGCTGTGCGGACCAAGCCAATCTGCATAGGCTCAACTTCAGAAGCGGGGGTACCGGAAGGACTAGTTGCTGGAGGCAAGGATACCTTGGGTAACATCCAGGTTGGTCGGAAGGTCTGAGATCATTCAGAACGACGTTCCCGTAGACGCCTGTCCAACTGGATATTCAGCTGAATGAGGCCCTCTAGGGTCACTACACTGGCTAGTTCATCCTTGAGGGATTCAGATAGGCCCAGCCGATATTGGTATTTTAGGGCAGCTTCATTCCACCTGCGGAAGTCTACTGTGTAGTCCTCTGCTAGATGCCGTCCCTGCTGTAGTGTGTGCAAGGCGGCCTCGGCTGTGGCCATACGTTGCGGGTCATCGTATAGTTGTACCATGGCCTCGTAGAATGCATCAACAGAGTCAATGATGGGGCTTTTTTGCTCCAACAGGCCGTGGGCCCAGGCCATCTGAGAGTAAAGATATGATGAATCACACTTTTACATTCTCTATGGCAAAAGTCCTTGGTTGGAGAGCCAGATACAGCAGACAGGCATTCTTGAAAGTTCTAAACTTTTTCCAGTCTCCGAAGAATTCATTCCAGGGTTGATACCCATGGCTCCAGAGGAGGAACCAGCACAGTATGGGTAGAGGTGATGCGTTCTTGGGAAGTGGTAGCGGATGAGCTGGTGGAAGGAGGCCCGGGATCGGGAAAAACAGGTCCCACAGACAGGTGTTGCAGATGACCCTCCAGCTGGAAGTAGCCCTCTTGTAGCCTTTGCACCGCTTAGGTTAATGCAGTGACCTGCTGGCACAGAGCCTCCATAGGAGGAGCACCTCTGTCGGCCTCTGACATGGCTGGATTATACTGTCAGGTTCTGGTATGGAGGCTGAGATGCTAGGAGGGCTCCCCTTGCGCAGTGTAACCCTGAAGATGGAACAGGGAATGCAGTGCCCAAAGAAGCACGGGTTGCCGGGTGCTTGCTTGAAGTCAGGAGAGCTGATCACCCAGGGAGGGCTGTAGCAGGCTTGAAGCACTGGAAGTGCTTAGGTGCTGGACAGAGGGTAAATCGGGAGCCGAGCCAGAGGTCATATACAGCAGATCAGTCCAAAAGCACAAACAGGAGCAAGCTGGGGTCATACACGGAAGACAGGAGAAGCAGGGTTGCAGGGCCAAGCACTCAGTTGAGAGAAGCAGTAGTGAAGTACAGATGCGAGCCAGGGGTCAAAGCCAGTATATCAGAGAGCAGGGTCAAGGCAAGCCGGATCAGTAACAGGAAGTCCAAAGATCAAGGATACAGAAGCACAAGGAATATGGGTGAGCTGAAGATAATCCAGCAACATCATGTCTTTAGCAGCAGGTTTAAATAGGCAGCTTGGCGCCAACATCTGTCACGCCACGTTTTATGTGGGAGCTCTCTGTAAAGTCCATGTTGTGTATGGGCAACATTGTCAGTCCTGCCATGAACTCCCCCCTGACAACCGTCTGACTTTTATGAAAATGAATCAGTCCTGGATTACCAGCAGCTATGAAGCCCCTGATGCCGATGTCACCAATTAAGTGTTTTGGGATGTGGAATCTCTGCAGGATTTCTAGGCTCCCTAGTGTTGTGGGTGTTGATTTCATCTGGAAGAATGTTTTTGGTGTAGGTTTCATGGGCACAATTAACACCCAAAGACCAATTTTTGTGCACCTGTTTGACAAGTGAATATCATTGCAATTTTTGATAGCAAGGCAAATTCTTGCTTTGATCAACAGTACGGGCCCTTTCACATGGGCATTCCGTTCAGGTCCTCCTGTCCGTTGTTCAGGCGGACCTGAACGGACACTCAATGCAGCCCTATGGAGCAGCGGATGTCAGCGGAGACATGTCCGCTGACACCCGCCGCTCTCCGATGTGATTCTGTCCATGAAAAACAGACGGATGGAAACCCTATTTTCCATCCATCTATAAAATCGGATCGGAGCGAATCGGATGACAACGGACAGTCGGTCCATTGTCATCGAATCCCCATGGAGCAGAGCGGGGCTCTGACAGTTCCATCTCCCCTCAGTGAGCGGAGATGGAGCCGCCATCTGTCGGCTCAGCGGGGATCGGCGGATCGATCCCCGCTGAGCAAAAATAGACCCTTCACACGGAAAGCCTGTGTGAAAGGGCCCTACCTCTTATAGGGTTACCGTGTGAAGGCCCCACTGACACCCAAAGACCATTTTTTTCCCCACCTGTTTGACAGGTGCATATCATTGCAATTTTTCATAGCAAGGCCAATTCTTACTTTCATCAAGAGTAGGGTTACGGTGTGAAGGCACCACCGACACCCAAAAAACAATTTTTCAGCACCTGTTTGACAGCTGCATCAAATTAAATTTTTTAAAAGCAAGGCCAATTCTTGCTTTCATCAAGAGTACCTCTATAGGGTTACGGTGTGAAGGCACCACAACACCCAAAGACCAATTTTTCCGCACCTGTTTGACAGGTGCATATCATTGCAATTTTTCACAGCATGGCCAATTCTTGCTTTCATCAAGAGTACCTCTAATAGGTTTATGGTATGAAGGCGCCACCGACAACCAAAGCCCAATTTTTCCGCACCATCTAAAGTCTGTGGGAGAGACGCCAGAATTTATCCAAAAAAATCTCTAAAGTTGTTTCCAGTGCACTACATTGTGACCTCATCATACAGACTGGCTCCCCAAGCCGTTGCTTACAAAATAAAGAAAGCTTGCAGGGAAAATGTCATTTTTTTGGCTTATTAAAGTAAATTATTGCTGCATCAGATTTTATACATGGTACAGATATGCAACTTTACAGGTAGACTAAGGGGTCCCCCCAGGCACTATATTGAAAGGAACTTTTCATTTTTATGCTTTCACTTTAATCATCAATAAATCACTGCTCATTTAAAAATAACGTTTTTTAAAAACCTTTTTTTCATTGATACATGTCCCCCAGGGCAGTACATAACCTGGACACCCATAACCATTGTATGCCCAATTACTTGCATATAAGCCTTCAAAATGGGCACTTTTGATTTTTCAATTTCGGTTCCCATAAACTTCAATGGGGTTTGTTATTCGGTTCCGAACTTTCCTGATATTCGAAAGCTCTGGTGCGAACCAATCAGGGGGTAGTTCGGCCCATCCCTACTCATTAGCTTGTAAGTTCAGAATGGCAAGTCAATGGTACTCGCCGATACTGATTCTTTTGACAGTGGCACTAATATGCAGCACTGATGACACATGGACTGTGTCAGTAGTTTTTTATTTTTATTTTATTTTATTTTACAATTTTATTTTTTACTATTTTTTTTTTTATTTATATTTTTTATTATTTTTACAATTTAACCTTTTCAATATTTATTTATTACAATTCTTTTTTTTTCAGTCCTGTTGGGGGGTGGCTTTGGTGAAATATCAGGGGTCTTAACAAACCGCTACCGCCCCAGTGTGAAAGTGACCTTAGGGATGTACTCACTTTTGTTGCCAGCGGTTTAGACATTAATGGCTGTGTGTGGAGTTATTATGAGGGGACAGCAAATTTACACTGTTATACAAGCTGTACATTCACTACTTTACATTGTAACAAAGTGTCATTTCACGTGTTGTCACATGAAATGATATAATAAAATATTTCCAAAAACGTGAGGGGTGTACTCACTTTTGTGAGATACTGCATGATAGAGGTTTAACCACTTGCCGACCGCCGATCGGAGATTGACGGCGGCAAAGTGGCTCTGTAACGCAAAACGCCGTCATACGACGGCGGCTGCGATACAGAGATACTGTGAGCGCGCGCGCGCCGCCGGAGGCGTGCGCGCTCACTGTGTTCGGGGGGGCCGGGGAGCGGGTGCGGCGGCTTCGATTGCCGCCGGCCACCCGCGATGCCCCCCCCGGAGCGAATGAGCGGAGGTCCGTGTATGTAAACACGGACCTCCGCTCTGTGTGAGGGGGAAGGGAAGTGATCACAGCCTTCCTGTAAGTGAAGGCTGTGACCACTTCCTTTCCCCAGCTAGGCAAGCCCCCCTACAGTAAGAACACGCCCAGGGAACACAGTTAACCCTTAGAGCGCCCCCTGCAGGTTAACCCCTTCACTGCCAATGGCATTTACACAGTAATCAGTGCATTTTTATAGCACTGATCGCTGTATAAATGCCAATGGTCCCAAAAAAGTGTCAAAATGGTCCGACATGTCCGCTGAAATATCGCAGTACCGCTAAAAATCGTAGATCGCCGCCATTTTTAGTAAAAAATAAAAAAAAAATAAAAACCCCAAAAATGAATTCTCATCATCCGTAAACGCGGGCACTTTTGCGCAAACCAATCAATAAACGCCGATTGCGATTTTTTTTTATCGCAAATATGATGAAGAATATAAATCGGCCAAAAACGGTGAAAAAAAATGTTTTTTTATATTTTTTTTTTGGATTTGTATTTTAGCAAAAAGTAAGAAATTTGGGTTTTTTTGCAAAATTGTCGCTCTTCTTTTGTTTATAGCGGCAATCAGAAATGACGCAGAGGTGATCAAATACCACCAAAAGAAAGCTCTATTTGTGGGAAAAAAAGGATGCCAATTTCGTTTGGGTACAACGCCGCACGACCGCGCAATTGTCAGTTAAAGCGACGCAGCGCCGAATCGCAAAAAGGGCTCCGGTCCTAAAGCTGGAAATCCTTCCGGTCCTTAAGTGGTTAAATAAACTGGCAGCTGGTGGGTGGAACCACAACTCCCAGTTTAGGATTAGGCATCCAATATACCCTGAATTGTGTTGGATGCTGAAGATTTTTTTAGCTGTCTCTTTAAAACCAAATGTTAGGTTATTGTTATTTAATGTTAATGAAAATTACCTCTCCTTTTCAATCTGCAGCACTGTAATTCTCTGTAAAATTCAGTTTAGTATTACAACCTTCAAACCGCAAAGGTGATCAAATACCACCAAAAAGGACGTCAATTCTGTTTGGGTACAATGTTGCACGGTCGCGCAATTGTCAGTTAAAGCGACACCGTGCTGAAATGCAAAAAGTGCTCTGGTCAGGAAGGGGGTAAATCCTTCTGGGGCTGAAGTGGTTAAAGTGGTAGTAAACCCACCACTACTGTTTTTATCTACAGGTAAGCCTATAATAAGGCTTACCTGTAGGTAAAAAAAATATCTCCTAAACCTACATGGTTTAGGACAGTGTTTCCCAACTCAGTCCTCAAGGCACACCAACAGGTCATGTCTTCAGGATTTCCATTATTTTGCACAGGTGATTTGATCAGTTTCACTGCCTTAGTAATTACCACAGCTGTTTCATCTGAGGGAAATCCTGAAAACATGACCTGTTGGTGTGCCTTGAGGACTGGGTTGGGAAACACTGGTTTAGGTGATATTCGCCTTGCATGCAGCCGCTGACATTAGCGGCACATGCGCTCTGATGATCCGGACGAGGCGTCCGGCAACTCAGAGCTGGCTGCCGGAAAGAAGAGCTCCCGTGCGCATGCGCGGGAGTGACGTCACGCGGCTCCGGCCACTCACAGCGCCGGAGCCGCGTACCCGGAAGAAAGAAGAGGACCAACATGTCAGCGTCCTTAGCGCTGACCGACTCGGGCATCGGGGGCCTCGTTCTAAGGTAAGTATTTCATAATATGTTAGTATGAAATGCATACTAACACATATTATGGTATTGTCTTGCAGGTTTTTTTTTTTTTTAAGGAGGCGGGTTTACTACCGCTTTAAATAGTGACGCCACTTTTCCTAAGAAATAAACATTCCCTTCTGGGTGATCTATGACTTACATTGCCCAGATACTTTTTCCCAGTAATTTCCCCACAACCAGGCAGAGGATCACAATCACCCTTTGTCTCAAGTCCAGGGGTGTTCTTTTGTGTGTTTTATTTTTGGGGTAACTTGGATAGGGAATTTGAGTGGGATACTCCAAAAAGAACTATGTACAAGATGAGAACACAAAACTTCCTTCTGTAGAACTGAAGCAAAAGCCCTTGCAAAAGCAAACTGTGCACTTGACTTTGTAGTAAAAGCAGTTAAAAGCACAAAGGCTTCTTTCTTTGAGCAATCAGAGCAGAGTCCCTTCACAAAGAACTAGATAGATTGAGCTCTTCAGGACACCAGTCAATGTTCCCTTTACACAAACATACAGCTGACTCTATAGCACCAGAGGGGGTGGTGGCAGCAGCCCAAAAGCCCATTCACACAGGGGCGACTTGCGCTCCGACTTGAATTGCCTCAAGTCGCCCGAAGTTGCTTGACATCTGAAATCCCATTGAAGTGAATGGAAGCCGTCTTAATGTACACTACTGACTTCTATTATTATTATTAAACAGGATTTATATAGCGCCAACAGTTTTCTGCAGTGCTTTACAATATAAAAGGGGGACAATACAGGTACAATATAATAGAATATAAAAGGATTAAGAGAGCCCTCCTCAGAAGAGCTTACAATCTAATAGGGGGGGGGGGGCAGGTGGTAGGTGGTACAGAAGGTTGTAACTGTGGGGAATGAGCTGATGGAAATGGTAAAAGACGATTTGGAGGTGTGGTAGGCTTCCCTGAAGAGATGTGTTTTCAGGGATCGCCTGAAGGCAGCTAGAGTGGGAGATAGCCGGACAGGTTGAGGTAGAGAGATCCAGAGGATGGGAGAGACTCTGGAGAAATCCTGGAGACGAGCATGGGAGGATGTGACAAGGGAGCTTGAGAGTAGGAGGTCTTGGGAGGAGTGGAGAGAACGATTTGGGTGATAGTTGAAGACAAGATTGGTGATGTAGCTTGGGGCAGAGTTGTGGAAGGCTTTGTATGTTGTGGTTAATATTTTGAATTTTATTCGCTGGGCCAATGTAGGGATTGGTGGAGAGTCCTGATAGATATACCCTCTTGGTTGGGACTTTAAAGGGCATCAACTCCACAAGGAAGAAAGAAATTGGATTTGTATAAAAAATCTCATGTTTTATTTAGCAATAGTTATAGGGGTGGGGGGGGGGGTGGTTTTTGCACACCCAAAAACATAAATACAGTAGTACATTTATGATATCACATTCATAGTATATGTTACAAAACCAAACCACTTAGACATAGCACACTCCTATAGAGTAAACAGAGAGTGCTGCCCAATGCGTTTCGAGGTTATGCGTTGTTCCTCTTCATTAGGGGCAGTGGCAGTAGTGAACTCGATGTTATGGTATCAGCCATTGTACAAATGTTTATAGTAAAAGAACTTTCGGAATTAAAAAACAGGAGATTGCTGCTGCTGCGGCCTGCTCCAGACCGCACTGGCCAAGAAAAGAGATGTTCGCCGGTCCAATCTCTCCACCATGGGAGGGGAGGGAAGGGGGACCAAGGAAGGCCCAGCCCCGGACGCTGAGTCCGGGCACCACCCAGATAGTATAAATTTGTGAATACGGTGAAGAGTGCTAGAGGTGATGTGGTCGAATGATCCAAATAGTCAGAAAGGTTTAATCTGATACATAGAGTGAAATCCTCATATAGCTGAATTGGCTTTCAATAATATATAGAGAGGACACGTAGTCACCAGAATGCAGAAACAGCGGATTCAAACCGCTCAGGGCTCAAACGAGATCTGGCACACACTGTACATGTGCGTTCAATATATATTATTGAAAGCCAATTCAGCTATATGAGGATTTCACTCTATGTATCAGATTAAGCCTTTCTGACTATTTGGATCATTCGACAATGGAGAGGGGCAATAGAGAGGGGAAGACAGAGTTGTAGGTAACACTGAAGGAGCGCTGTCATAGGTAGGAAGATAACCAGGATAGAGCAGAGTCTTGGAGGCCAAGGGAACAGAGTTTATTGAGAAGGAGCGGGTGGTCAACAGTATCAAAGGTTGCAGAGAGGTCAAGGAGTATTTCATCGTTAGTGAGTTTTAGTAAATCGGTTTCCGTGGAGTGCTGCGAGCGAAAGCCAGACTGTAGGGGGTCAAGAAGGTTATTTTCACTGAGGTAGGAGCTAAGACGGTTGTAGACTAAGTGTTCTAGAAGCTTAGAGGCGAATTGGAGCAATGAGACTTCTATCCGACTTGTGCCCATAGAATTCAATAGAAGTCGCCTCCAAGTCGGATCCCCCATCTATATGGAAGAGACTTTACAGTGAAAAGAAAAGAATTTATCCAGGGCAACCCCCTCCCTCCCTTCTCTGATCGGGCACAGGCAAAGTCGCCTGGCATAAGTCTGTTGTAAGTTGCCTGAAGTCATGATGAAGTCCCACTGAAAGTCGCGCTGAAAGTTGCCTAGTAAAGTCTGCCAAAGTTTGATCGCCCCTGTGTGAACGCAGGCTCTCTCACAGCAGTCTGTACTTACAACATGTCCTTGGAAAGTTAATTGCCTCCTTCCAATATCAATGCAACACCTTTTTCCTGTGATACCAGGCCAGATCTTCAGACGACAGCCCCTCAGCATCCAGGTCTCTCAGCTAGCCCAGCTGAGGCCTCACGAACAGCAAGCATATGGCAGGGCTGTCCAGAGGGTAGCAAAACCCTCCAGGCTGGACTGGAGTATAAGACCCAGAAGCTCTCTATTTATTGAGGCTCCCAGCAGCCTTCAGGGTCACCCTCCATGGGATTGGCCAGGGCTGTATAAATACTGAGGCTGGGTCTACACCTATGCAAATTAAATACGGCTTACAGGGCATCCAATTCGCAGGACACTTAAAAACAAGTTGTTTTCAATGTGTCCAGTTCACATCTGTGCGGTGCATTCACACTCCGCATTGCACAGAAAACGTGTGCGTTTTCTGTGCAATGCGGTGTGGATTCCAGCCCCATTTTGTTCAATGGAAACGCATCTAATTCGGGATGTGTTCTATATTTAACGGGGATCTTTCCCCCTCCTCACTGCACCTCCCACCCCTCCCTGTCAGCCGATGCGCTGTGAAATCAGACAGGAGACGCTGAACAGCAGCCCCAGTCCTTCTCACAGGCATCGAGACATCGGAGCTGGAATTCTCATTGGACAGGTGTGAATCCAGCCTCAAAGTGCTTTTTGCATTGTTCCACGCCTGTGTTTTAGGCTCCATCCACACTGAAGCTGATAAACGATCGCTTTTGGGCATTTGGGCGTTTTTTTAACAGCCCATAATCGCCCCTCTATGTTCTCCTATGTGTTCATGCACACATGGACGTTTATTGTCGTTTAGGAGCAGTGGCGTTTATGGGCTGTTGTCTGAACGCCCTTAAATCACGTTTAAGAGTCGTTCTTCTGACCACAAAAAACGTTGAAAGCTTAAAAACTACCATAAACGCTCAAAGACGCTGACGCGCAAAAACGCTCAAAAACGCTGATGAAAGCTGAATAACTCACTACAAAACTGCTGACTTTTTAGAAAGTCTTTTTAAACGTCCAGTGTGCATGGAGCCTTAAGGCCCGTACACACGGTACAACAGTTGTACAACAACGGTCGTACAACAGCTTGTTGTACGATCATCCGACCGTTAGTACGCGTGATTATAACAGCCAAGAGATCCAACAGAAGTTGGATGAGCAGACTAGAAAACTTTTGTTGTACAACAAGTGGTTGAACGACTATTGTACTGTTGGTCCAACAAAAGTTGTACGTGCAAAACATGCATGCTCATAAGTCAGGAACGCCCGGAAGTGTCCATTCGTGTAAGGCCCCTTTCACACGGGCGGATCATTCGGGTCCGCCTGTCAGTTTTTCAGGCGGACCCGAACGGACGCTCCATTGTTCTCTATGGAGCGACGAATGTCAGCGGTGACATGTCCACTGACACTCGATCTGTTCCAATCCGCCAAAAACCCTATTTTCCATCCGTCTGGCGGATCAGATCGGATGAACACAGACAGACGGTCCGTGTTCATCCAATTCTCCATAGAGGAGAATGGAGCTGTGACAGGACAGTCTCTGCACGGAGTGCAGAGTCTGTCCTGTCATCCGCCGGCTCAGCAGGGATAAAAGGACAGATCCCCGCTGAGCAGTGGAGCCCGTCAAAACGGGCTCCGCTCGTGTGAAAGGACCCTAACCCAGAAATTGCAGAAATTGGGGTCGCGGCCGCATTATCAGTAAATCGATGCTCGGATAGCTGTACTTTACCGCTGTTTAAGCGCCTCTTTGGCCATTATCGGGGAGCTTTTAACCCATAAAAAGGGGTTAAAAATGCCCGTGTTTTAAGGTGCTTTGAAAGCGCTGCCCATTCATTCCAATGGGCAGGGGCGGTTTGGAAGCGCTGTATGCAGATCGCTGCAGCCACGCATCGGGGAAATGTCTCACTCTCTGTGATAGCGCAGTGCAGGGTCACTTTCTGGCAGGCTCGGGCACGTTCGGTTCCAAACAAGCCCGAGCCCATCCTTAGTGGATGGGGTTTAAATCTACCTAAACCTAGCACCTACCTGGGGGGGGGGGGTGCTACACAAGGGCTTATAACAAAGTTTGATGCAGATTCCTGCTGAGCTATTGTATTCTGACAGTGGAGAATACACTGATCAGCATTGCAGGCTATAGCTGGTAGCCAGAGGCGTAACTAGAACCTTCAAGGCCCCAGTGCAAGAAATTATGAAGGGCCCCCCGACCCCTGGCCAGGGCCCTCCCTCTTCCCACTGATCCTGGGGCCCTTTACTCTGATCGTGGGTCTCTTTATTACGGTCCCGCAGTGGGACCCTTTCACAAGTTCTGCAGCGGGCCCCCTTTCTGCCATCTTCGAGCCGCCCCATGATGGTGAAATGCCAGGGCAACCTTTGCAATCCTGATAGTTCCCTCACTGGTGTCAGTAGTTTTTCATTTTTATTTTAATTTTATTATTTTTTTACCATTTCACTTTATTTCTTTTACAATTTAATTTTTATTATTTTTAAAACATTTTTTAGGAGCCCTGTTAGGGGATTTCATGAGATATCGGGTCTAAAATAATCTCAGCCCTCAATCTCCATCTGTGTAGCCTCAGCTGCACAGAATGAATGGTCAGGAATAGCTGTGTACCGAGCCTCCCATTCATTCAGAAATTGAAGTATAGTAAAAAAACAGTTTACTATGCTTCAGTTATGAATGAACCAATTGGTACCAATCACTGGCTCTGTCCATTCAGAAAAGGAAGGAGTTGGTAAACGACACATCTTTTACAGCAGCTGGCAGGAGAGAGGAGGGGGTAAGACAGCAGCTCTGTGGGGGGGGGGGGGGGGGGCCT